>PVKP010018246.1:0-44604 GCA_004027715.1 Plecturocebus donacophilus | reverse complement strand
GGTCAGGAGTTCAAGACCAGCCTGGCCAGCATGGGAAATCTCATCTCTACTAAAAATACAAAAAATTAGCTGGGCATGGTGGTGTGTACCTGTAATCTCAGCTACTTGGAAGGTTGAGGTAGGAAAATTGCTTGAACCCGGGAGGCGGAGACGGCAGTTAACTGAGATCGCGCCACTGTACTCCAGCCTGGGCAACAGAGTGAGACTCTGTCTCAAAAAAAAAAAAATGAGTTAGGCTTAAAGCCAGATTCAGTGGTGTGTACCTGTAATCCTAGCTATTTGGGAGGCTGAGGTGGAAGGGACTCTTGAGCCCAGGAGTTCAAGTCCAGCTGGGGCAACCTAATGAGCACTTCCCTCTACTCCATCTCTTTAAAAAAAAAAAAAAAAAAGAGGGGGGTATTCTCAGTTCTGATTATGCCACCTATTGACCTTGGATAACTATAAGCCTCAACTTTCTCCTGTGTGAAATAGGAATGATTTTTACCTCATTAGATTGTTGTGAGGATTAAATGAGGCAGCATATAAATATATATATATATATATATATAAATACATACATACATATAGTATCTTGTATATAATAAGTATTCATTACATGCAACTTCATCTTCTATGTAGACTTTCTAGGCTCTCACCTTGCCCCAGGAAGATAAGTGACTTTTACATTAAGCCATGTTCTCTTTTTCCTTTATGACACTCCTCAATGCTTAATGAAGAGCTCTGGCTATAAAAAAAAACTAAGCATAATTTTGACAGACTGCTTTTTTCTACATCTGGGCTCCTTTAATTAAAAGCTGACGTTTAGGCCAAGAATTGTTAGGAAATCCTATTCATGTTTATACCAGTTCTTGCTTATATACAAGATGTATACTTGCGTATACATTTTATTTTATATACATGCATACAATAATATATTATGACTCTCTTGTTTTCCCTCTTATCCCATAACAGATTGTATACTGCCTTTAAAAAAAAATGCCCACTTTTCAAATGAAAAAGCAGAAGCACACATTCTTTCAAAATATATTAGTGTAATAATTATATAATTTGAAATAATGAGTTTGTGTTAGTCAGGATTCAGCCACAGAAACAGACCAGTTAGGGAATATAGAGTGAGAATAAGATTTATTTGTTGACTGATCAATTTCAAGGAATTGGCCTATGTCATTGTGGAGACTGGCCAAGCATTTGAAAACCATAGGGCAGGCAACCAGGAAGGGGAGAAAGGTGTGAACTCCTTAGGCCTGGGCAGAAGCTATCATTCATATGTGGAATTTATTCTCTCTGTCAAGGAAACTTAAGCTATGCTTTTATGCTTTCAACCAATTCAGTCAGGCCCCTCCAGATTATCTGGGATACTACAGACTAGAAGTCAACTGACTGGGAGTTTTAATTACATCTGAAAAATACCTATAGGAACACCTAGATTGGAATTTGAATTACTAGAGCGTGTAGCCTAGTCAAGTTGTCACCTCAAAAAAGCCATCTTGGGATAAATTTTTTTGAAAGAGGAAATAGAAAGTTCAGGGCATTTTGGTCTTTATTTTGTGTATTGTGCCTATTATATCTTTTTTTTTTTTTTTAAGAATCTTTTAGTGCCTAGTATTTTGCCATGAGTTATAAAGGAAACAAAGGTATCTTAATTTTTTTTTCAAATCTTAACATCTTAAAGTTCTTTCAAGCATTTTTCCTGAATTCATTGATTAAGGATTGTTAGAAGAGGTGGAACTTGGATGATGCACATGCTTTAGATTGAGGCAAGAGTATGTTTGGTGACTAAGAGGATAAGAAATGATGATCTCAAGAATATTAGACTGTGAACTTTCTAAAAGCTGGTATTGTGTGTTATTTATCTTTGTATTTCAATGGCCTGGCACAGTAATTGAAAAAGTTCAACAATGGTTTGTTGTTTAGGTGGATTAAGAAATGAGCAAAAAGCTATCTGTATTGAAGTGTGATCTGTTATATGCATTCAGATCTGATTGTACTTGGAGTCAAAAGCACCATAGCTAAATTAATATTAAGACTCAGGGCCAGGTACATTGTCTCACACCTGTAATTCTAGCACTTTGGGTGGCTTAGGCGGGAGGTCACCTGAGATCAGGAATTTGAGACCAGCCTGGGCAACATAGTGAAAAAAATCTATCTCCACAAAAAATTTAAAAATAAAAATTAGCCAGACATAGTGGCGTGTGCCTGTAGTCCTAGCTACTTGAGAGGCTGAGTTAGAGGATCGCTTGAATCTGGAAGGTGGAAGCTGCAGTGATCTGTGATCATGCCTCTGCACTTCAGCTTGGGCAGCAGAACGAGACTTTTTCCTCAAATAAATAAATAAATAAATAAATAAATACAGCAGTACAGTCCCAATTTCTAAATTGGCAAATGTTGTTTTCTATTTCATCTCCCTCTGTTCCTCCACTAGATTGTAAACTCTTTGAGGGTAAGAATTATGCAGTTTTATTTGCTCTTCAGTGTTTTATTGCCTTGCATTAAAAAGATGATAAATACTGCTTGATGAATTAATTAAAAACAGCATACAGAAGAAATCCAAATTTAGCTTTTTAATACATTGCCTCTGAGAATGATAAGAAAAATGAAAATATTTGAAATACATCATGTAATTGAATAAGGAACAGTAAACTGATTTTTTAATGTTCCTGTTTTTATGTATTTGAAGTTGTTTATTTTGTTTTAAAGTCTTTATGAAATTTTCCTGCTTTGTTATCTTCCAGTGAACGAGACATATTAATAGCTTTTCTGTTGAATATGAAAGAAATCTGCTGTAGTTTTATCCTATTGAGTACAAATATTTGTTGGGGAATTAAAGGTTTGTTAGATAAATGACTTAAAGATTAATTAACTGTGCTATCATTCTACCTTCCTATGTTATCTGTAGGTCATCGGTCTGCTAATATGTAGAAATTGCTGTATTTCCTACTCTTTCCATTTCTTAATTAAGTATTAGAAAAATGCCCAAGGAAAAACAATACAACTGAGCTTCCTTTCTGGTTTTCATGCTTTTAAATTTTATACGAATTGTGGCTCTGCTGCCTGTTTTGTTTTCATAGATGAATTTGGCCTGGGATTCTATGAAAAAAATAATAGTTTTTATATCATGAATTTTTTTCAGGTTGTTTTGATTTTATAATATCTAGTCAAGCAATGACATGCAGAGATTTTGTTGTGAGGAGAGGGAGAGAGCAAATAGTATTCTGCCCTGATTGCTTTTTACTGATTTTATTACTAGAAAGATATACATTGCCTTGTTATTTTAAGCCAGTAAAATTGTCTGCAAAGTAGGTAACAAAATGCAAAGCAGTATATTTACTTTTTCACTTTTTCCCAAAGGTATGATAAAAGCAGGGTTCCAGTGGAACCGTTTGCTGAGTTCTTTCCTAGGGAGCACTGGTAGCATGTATTAGATTAGTATATTTTGGAAAATGCTAATGATGAAAGATGAGTATAATTTGTATTCTTTGAAATGTGACTAAAAAGTTGGAAATGAAACCTATCTTTCTGAGGTGACATCCATATTTGTGGTTTATTTTCATCATACCTGATCCACTTCTGCCAGCAATTCAGAAATAAATGTGGAGGTGGGAAAGCTTATATATAGCTAAGCTACTAAAGTGACTATTTGAGTATTTCATTCCATCTGTCAAAAGATTCACTGGGATAAAGAATTTGGCATAAATGGATGTAATTCATTCTCTTTTTACAAAGGAGTGAATGATAGAACAAAATCATCCTAAAATGAAGGAGTAAAATACTAGAAAGAAAACAAAATTCACATTTTTTGATAGAATAGTAACAGAACTCAATGTAAAAATAATGATTACATTAATAGTTATTTGCTTACTTTTTCCTGTATTTGGTGTTTTGGGAAAGTGGGCTTGAAAAACAACTGATGCATTGATTAAACATTTCAATTTTCAATTGTCTGTCATGTTGGACAGACTATAACTTCTCACTGTATAGATATGATGTATACAAAATTACACAAAGATTAAGGTATGTATAATATATTGCATGACTGAAAGAAAGCTATACATCCCTTGAACAAATACCAGTTATTTCAGTAAATTTGCAACAGAGAAAATAGACTTGGTTAACAAAAATGTGAAAGATATATTTTAAATATATAAATTTTGAATTTTCAGAGTAGCCTAGAATTTTATCTAAATATGGATTATTGAATTAGCTAGAGCATGAAAATAGGCATTTGTTCTACTCACCAACAGCTTCTGTAGTACTAAATTTATGGAATGAGGCTTTGTTGTACTGCCTTTAGGGCTCAGTGTTGCTTTTTCTGAATTTTGGAAGTCTGTCTCTAATTGATTGACACATGAATGTAGTGGGAAGCAGTGAGATTAAGCATACAAGCTTTCTTTTTTATTTAAATGTTATTAAAACCACAAATTTGTAAATTGATATAAAAACACAATCCTTTGGATCTATATCAGGAAACTTATAAATGGGAGCTTTATATTGCCCAGAAATGTGATAATTAGAAATATATTCAGGTGATTTTTCCTTTGTTGTTTTCTTAATTTATTTTTCTTTCTTATTTTTACCAAAGGTTCGATTCATCTGTAATATTCAGGTTTTTTTAAAGAATTTCTCATGGCAAGTTAATTGTGGATGAACATTCCCCTATTGGACTACAGATGTACTTAGTGGTTATAACTAAAATAGCTCCAGGATTTTTTGTGACCAAGTAATAAAACACATTTCTGGTTTGCTTTCTGCCATAGAGTATTAAGACCTTTTTCCACTTTTTGTTACTTTAATCTCTAAAATTTTCAACAATGATTACTGGCAGTATACTCAAAAAACGATATGTGTAGGCTTTACTATAGTAAAAATAAGAACAAGTTATATAAGCTCCACACTTTATAGATTGTGTGGATATACAGTCAGATGTACTAATTTTTGAATTATCCTAATTTTTCAGTGATTTTACATTTTGCTATTTTGTGCAAACCATGGTCATAGTGAAATATTTAACAGAAATTCAAGCAAATTCTTATACATCTTTCTGAAAAATCTCACAAATTAGACATTTTTTAAACAGTTAAGAATTTACTGAATTTAAAATGTATATATACCTCATACCATCCAGATGTTTTATTGAATTTCTAAAATAAAAGTCTATCTAATGAATGACTAATTTACTCAACACTTAAGACAAAGATGTATTTCTGTGTTACTAAGAACATGCATCCTATCTCCTTGACAGTGGCTCTAATTACCTCAGCTTGGACTGATCAATATTTGATCTTTTTCCCACCAAGCAAACATGTTACTTTGACTTTCTTTCTCTTCTTTTCTGATAATTTGCAGCTGTGTGAGAATAGTTCATTTTGTTTGTTCTCCCTGGCTTGAGGCCAGGGGTCTCTTATTAGTATAATGCAGTTCATTGATGTGAATTTGTTGATCTCTTGGGTAGGTTTTCACAAATTTAAGGCAATTAAAAGCTTTTATATGGCATTTCTCTTGAAGTTATTAGCGGTCTTTCAGTAATTTTGCTTTTAAAAATTACTTCATCATTTTATGGTTATTTCCTTTCCCTCTCTTTTCTCTACCCTCCCCATCCTATAAAATTCTACAAGAAAGGATTGAAACAACTGTTTCATTGATTAATTTCATTAAAAGTAATAATTTATAAACTTGTGATTCAATAACTTAATAATATTTTAATTACTACAATTTTTAAAGGACCAATGAAATTTTTGGTTTTGTGTTTTACAATAACTGCTTTGTTTTAAGTTTATAAATATTCAGGATAGAAGCCATAATTTGGAGAACAATGATAAGAATTGAATCTAAAAATTATTAGTAATTGCCAAAAAATTCAAAAAGCACATAGTGTAAACTTTTTTGTATATGTGAGACAGAACTTTTTCTAAATTGCAGTTTTATTAACATCTTAAATTTTTCTCATTGCTAACAGATGTCCATATTTTTCTTTCCTTTTGCAGTCAATGGACCATTCTCCAGCAGATCAGAAATAAGAATGTTAAATAAAGGCCACCTAAATCTTAAGGAATGTGACATTGATTAGATTAAAATCTTTTGACTGCTTTGATACATATCTTTTTTCTTTCCCCATTTAAAAAATTGTTTCAGTTGTTTTCCTACTGTTTGTTGGTGACATACTTTGTTACAGTACTTGATCCAGTTTGTTTCATTGGTGTGCTTGATTGGTTTGAAGAAATGATCACTGGAGAGGATTTGAAATAACTAGCAAAAGTTTTGAGGTATTGCAGTGAGTATATGGAATGTCTTATTCATTTATGCAAAAAATATTGGTGCTTTTTTACTTTTTATTTTAAAAAATATATAACAATAATAGCAAATATTTAGTGGGAATGTAACTTTGTGCTGTATTAAGGCAAGAACAGTATATTGGGTAAGAGGCTATACCCTGAAGGCAGGGTATAAATTCAAGTTTCACTGCTTACTAGTTAACTTTTTAAGCAGTTAACTTCTGAATCTCTCTTTATGTGCAAAATGGTATAGGATAAGAAAAATAGCTTTCTCTTCCATCCTGTGCCTCTGTAACAAAAACAGATTAACAGGAGAAAAGTATACATATTTAATTTAAATGTAAGTTTTACAGGAATTGGGAGTCTTCATAAAGAACTGAAGACCCAAAGAAACAGCTAAATCTGAGTGTTTTTTTATATAAGGTTTGACGCTGAAACGATAGGGTATGAAGTAAGTAGTAAACCGGGTGAAACTTGGCAAGACCTGTTTGTTTGGATTACCCTCTATCTCTTTGTCTTTGGAGATAAAGATGCTCCTTTATAGGGAGTGTACCTCTCACATAAGGGTCTTATGACCTACTTCAGGGAAAGGTCAAAAAATATTCCCAGGTTTTATGATCTGTTTCAAGAGAAAAGGGCAGGGGGAGGTCGGAGAGACCTTCCTGCTTCTGCCATTTTCTCACATTCCTTCACCTTAAAAGTTTCAATATGTCAAAGTGCTATATTTTGGGATAATATATCCTGAACCCTATCTATAGGAATGATGATAATAATATCTCCCTTATAAGGATAAAATGAGATGATATGTGTAAATTGTATGGAACAGTGCATGACCCACAAGAAATACTCACAAAATGTTTGCTATAAAGATATTTTCCACTTTGCATGGTGGTTGATGCCTATAATCCCAACATTTTTTGAGTCTGGGGTGGGAGGATCACTGGGAGTCAGGAGTTCAAGACCAGCTTGGGCAACATAGCAAGACCCCATATTAAAAAAAAAAATTAAATCATCCATACCTATAGTCCTAACTACTTGGGAGGCTGAGACAGGAGGATTACTTGTGCCTGAGTTCAAGGCTGCAGTGAGATATGATCACACCAATGCACTCCAGCTTAGGCACCAGAGCGAGACCCTGTCTCAAAAAAATAAATATATTTTTATTATTTTCAAGGTTCTGTGTTAAATTATATGTTTACATACAAGTTTATTCTAAAATTAGTCAAGGTGATTCCAAGAGAGAAATTGGATCCCAATAAAATGAAAATCTAAACATTAAAAAATATAACATCTTTTGACACATAGCTTACTTGGTATAAGAACGAAGATAGTTCTTTGTAATTAACTGGAATAGAACTGTATTCAAGGCAACATCACAATTTAGAAAAAGTGGTCACTCCTTGCATTATGGTTGAGTTAAACAGCATCTGCCTATTCCTTGCTGTTCAGGAATACCTTACAGAGGTGACATTCAGTCATATGGCAGTAAGTACTTTATAGAAGACTAAACCAAGGGCAGTCTGTTAGAGAGAGGATGACCAACAAGGGTGGGAGGGAAGTGTTTCCTTTTAAACAGGGTGCTCATATAAGATCTCTGTAAGGGATTGCTGACAGAGACAGAAATTAAGTGAGGCAACAAGTCATGTATATATTGTGATACCAATATTTTAGGAAGGGGGAGACACAGTGTAGCACACTTGATATTTTTGAGGAACAGGAAGTCTTTATGATGAGAGGAGAGGGACTGGGCATGTGTGAGGAAGAGAATATTTTGTGGCCCTAAACCAGTGATCAGCACATAACATATAATCAGTTAGTATTTATTGATGACTAACTGAATATTTGAAACACTGGCCCAGGTCATTGCATTACTTGCTTGGCAGAACAAACAAAACAGATGATAGACCTATGTCCCTGCCCTTCAAACCAGCTTGAAAAAGATCGGGTGTTTCACATCTTCTTGAATGTGAATCTGGGGAAAAGTAAATTTTTTTAATGTGCATTAAAACTTTTTTTTTTTTTCGAGACAAGGTCTCATTCTGTCGCCCTTACTGGAGTACAGTGGCAAGATCATGGCTCACTGTGGCCTTGGCTTTGCCTGCCCAAGCGATCCTCTCACCTCAGACTCCCAAGTATCTGGACCCAGAGGCGTGCACCACCATGCCAGGCTAATTTTTATTTGTATTTTTTTTGTAGAGATGAGGGTTCTCTGTGTTGCCCAGGCTAGTCTCTAACTCCCAGCCTCAAACAATCGTCTTGTCTCAGCTTGCAAAAGTGTTGAGATTACAGGCATGAGCCACCGTGCCTGACCCAGTGAAACATTTTAGTGCGAATAGTTGTGAATTTTTGAAATAGGTTACCAGGAAAATTTAACTTCAGATTTATCCCTCAGATCACTACCACCATCACCTAGTTGGAAGTTATCTCTCTGTTTTGTCATTGAGGAATGAGTGCTCTGAGACTTATTCCAAAGAAATATATATTATCAGTTTGGCTTTGGAAATTTTATTATTGCCTTATAGTTCTAGTAATGTAATGTAGATCCAGTTTGATACAGACCATTCTATACTGTACACCTGTACTACCAGCTTTCACTTTTCACAGATCCCAAAACAAGTAACTAAAATAGCTTTCTTTTCCTTGCCATTTCTTTCTGAAATAGTACTAATCTGCCTTACCTTTAATACTAGCCCACAGACCTGCCGAGTAGTTCATGCCTTACGAGAGAGTTCTTTCGATCAGATAAAGTTTAATATGGAAAATAAAAGAAATAATTAGCTAAAACTTGATCAAAATACTTTGAAAACATATACATATATACTGTACCTTAACATATGGTAGAAAGTCATTTTTCCTAAATTATATTCTATGAAAAAAAAGTTTTGACTGGGTGCAGTGGCTCAAGCCTCTAATCCCAGAACTTTGGGAGGCCGAGGTAGGTGGATCACCTGAAGTTAGAAGCTTAAGACCAGCCTGGCCAACATGGTGAAACCTTGTCTCTACTAAAAATACAAAAAATTAACTGGGCACAGTGGTGGGCACCTGTAATCCCAGCTACTTGGGAGGCTAAGGCAAAGGAGTATCGCTTGAACCCAGGAGGTGGAGGTTACAGTAAGCCGAGATCGCGCCATTGCACTCCAGCTTGGGCAACAGAGTGAGACTCCATCTCAGAAAAAAAAAAAAAGTTTTATTTCCAATCAGTTGGAAAATATAAGGATATGCAAAAATTTAACAGATATTTTTAATGTGTTTTTTCCCAGCACATCTTTTTACATTTCAGAGGACATTAGAGTTTAGCAGGACACAGTTTGGGAAATACTAGTATGAAAAATCAGGCTCTCTGTAGTCAAAAGTCAAACATTTTCACTGCTAAAATAAGGCATTTTTTTCCTTGCTTAATTGCCATACCATCTTTTATTGGTTCTTTCTTGTCTCCCAATGAGTTAAAAAAGTATACAAATGTGTTCCCTCCCCAACCCAAACCTGTGATCACTTCTTTTTTTTCTTGCTTCCCTCTAAGGGTATTTCTCCCCATAATTATACTCACACTTAAAAGAAAAAATAGGATCCACTATATTTTCAAATTTCAAATTAGAAAGAGATTTCAGTTTGGAAGCTTGTTTCTGTCTCTGGCTATCTAACTGTTTCTCGGCCCCAAGAGGTGAAACTGTTTCTTCACCCTAACCACAAAAGAACACCTGCTATTTAGCGTGCTTTGAGCATCATTCTCCCAGTCATACCCTACATAAGACATTTTTGAAATCAAAAATCAACAAAACTTCTTGTTGTGATCTCTGTGTACCAGAAGGTCCTCTTGACGTAAACTGTATTATCCTAATGACATATACAAGCACAAATTAACTCATTTTGGTCGAAGAGTTTAGAGGTCATTTCTTGGGCTTATGATTCTCCTATTCTGCAACTGTGAAATTTCAGACATATCTAGTTTGTGGATTTTATTTTATATGATATACACATGTGTAGTATTATTGCTTTTAATAAGTTGCATGAATGTAAAAAGATTATCATTTTTCAGATGTTCATTAACTTCATTAATTTTTTATAATGCAAATGTTGGAGAGATTCCTACCGAAGGATGCTTAGTTTTTTCTAATAGTTCAGTTATTATTTTATATTCAATGTAAATGGTTTCATCTCCCTGGGTGCCAGATTAACCTATTTACCTTGACCCCCCACCATGAACAATTTAAATACTTTGCTGCATATAACTGTAGCATATGCAAGATTGTCCCTAACAAACGTGAGACTTGCAAGGTTTTTTTTGTTTGTACCTCTCCTCTGTGAAGTTTTCCCTTTAGGGAGACAGCATATGATAGATATGTTCTAGTAAAGTGTTTCTTTTATCCATGAATTACAAATGACTTAAGAAAATGTTTAAAGTAAAACTATAATGATTAGTCCTGGTAGCCTCCATTTTATCCAGAATGTCTCTGTCAGAAATTATGTCATCACTATGGACTGTTAGTCAGGAAGTTCTGTCTAGCAGATGAATGAATAAGGAGTACTGAGTTTTTCTAATAAAAGACACTATTGTAGTATTGAAATACTACTAATAGAGTTTGCCAGTTTTCTGTCTAAATTTATAGGACATCTTCTGTGATGAAAGAAATGAATACTTAGAGTAAGTCCTTAGAGTAAACCAACTATAAACTTGAGAATCCAGAAATAGAAAAATTTTAAAATAATGGCATTTAAGTCTCTAACTTCTCTTGATTCAGCTGGTAGACATTTGTTCCTTTGTCTCAAAAACTGTTAGCAGAAAGCAATAAATATACTTCTTGCTTTACTCAGCTAACATCTAATTTTACTTGCACATTGATTCTATTTTAAAACTTTCTTACCTTACTAGTCTGAATGGCTTATGTAGTCCAATATTGTTATAATTGTCAGAACAAAGGGTTTGGTTATTTTGGCAAGGAAGAAAGCTTGGTAATACTATTTGCATGTAAATTAATTGTTTCACTCTGATTTAAAATATGACTTATGTTAGATATATCCCTGACCCATCCCTACAAAATATTAGTATTAATATTTTATATTTCCACTACAATAGCAGATGTAAATCTCAAACATTTGTTTCCTTTATAACTGACATGGAGCTTTGCACATAGTAGGTATTTAATATAACTGATGATTTGGAATTCATAGGCTAAATATAACTCTTCTACTGTTTCTTCTACTTCCTAAGCTAGATTTATCTTTACAGGTACTAGACTTTATAGAATTATATTTATTTATAGAATTATATTTATTTATAGAATTAATGGTAAATTCAGTGTACATATCTTCTATAGTAAACACAGAAAAGCATTTTTGTAATAGTGCTCCCCAAATCTTAGCTTCTTGACTAATAAAATATCTTATTTGTACCAGAGTTTTATTATACAATAAAGACAAACATTTTCATGTGCTGTGTTATGGCCAGTTAACTAAAAATAAGTGAATATTTAAAATGGAAAATGAAATTATCCTATTGCCTGAATTATCTTTACTCAGGTTTCATTACAGGTTGCATATGGTATCTGTTAGAACTTTGAGTCTATGTTGGTTGTTGAATTATTATGTGGATTAACTGTTGCATTTGAAAGTTCTTTAAAAGCATATGTCTGTTTTAAATCTTATACAAATTCTTTGCAGGTTTTGAAAACGGTCTTCTTGTATGTCTTTTTTATTTTTTGTTTTATTTTTATACCAGAGCACCATGTCTTAAGCAACAGTAAATTTAAAACACTGCTTGGGATAGTTTTATAGTATCATTAATAGATTTTTATAATACATAGTTTCTCTGAATTATTGACCTATTATAGGGAACATGGAAAAATTAATTTAGAAAAATTAGAAGTTATACAGAATATTAAGAAAAAAACATTTTATTTTAGTACTCCCAGGAAAATTAAAACCTCTTTCTAAGAGTATATTTTAAGAAATTTTCAAAAATTCTATAAATCAACCTACAGAGAAGAAAAGTATAGAAAGTATTTTGAAATATGTGTATGTGTGTATATGTGTACACAAGCCACATTTTCTCCTAGAACTCACCACTGAAATTTCTGAAAGTGATTCAATATGTTTCATATCTGATTTTTTAAATCCATATGATTTTTGTATTTTGACCATCAGGTAGATTCTTACAGTTTAGTCACAATGGAATCATCAGCTTCAAAATGAAAGAACAAGATAGTCTCTTGGCATTCAAAAATTTAGCATACTTTAACTCATATTTACTGTGATGTTAGGTAGTGAATTATTCTTGTTAACTATCTAGCAACCAATGTGACATGCTCTGTTGTTACCTACAACTTATCAAATAAACAATTACCCTCTGGAATGATAAGAACTTGGGCTTTTTATGAATGATAACCTAAATTAGGACAGAAATCTATGGTAAGGATAGACTGTTGATTAAATTTAGAAATACACATCAAGATGACTCTCATATAAAATTTAGAATAAACATGAATGTTTTGGCATGTCCATACTTCAGGGATTTAGGCTTCATGTAGGTCTCAAACCTGCCTCCTGGAATTTCAACATGGTAATGACTCAAATTTCATCAGTAAATATGAAAAACTAAAGCTAAAGTTCTTAAGAAATTGCTGTCTAATAAGTGATTATTTTATTTTTATATAATTTTAAAACAAAAAATATTTATCTACTATTTATTAGATTTACCAGTGTTTTATACCAGGGATCCCCAATCTTTTTGGCACCAAGGACCAGTTTCATGGAAGATAATTTTTCCACAGGGCAAGGTGGGCGAGGGGTGGTTTCAGGATGATTCAAGTGCATTGCATTTGTAGTGCACTTTATTTTTATTATTATTACATTCTAATATATAATGAAATAATTATACAACTCACGATGATGTAGAGAGCTCTGAGCTTGTTTTCCTGCAACTAGACAGTCCATTCTGGAGTAATGGGAGTCAGTGACAGATCATCAGGCACTAGGTTCTCATAAGGAGCACACAACCTAGATCCCTCACATGCACAGTTCACAATAGGGTTCTCACTCTAGTGAGAATCTAATGCTGCCACTGATCTGACAGGAGTTGGAGCTCAGGCAGTAATGTGAGTGATGGGGAGTGGTGTAAATACAGATCAAGCTTCACTTCCGCACCTGCCACTCACCTCCTGCTCTGTGGCATAGTTCCTAATAGGCCATGGCCTGGTATTGGTCCTTGTCCCAGGGGTTGGAGACCCTTGTTTTTATACATTTCTAATTGTATCATTGAATTTCTTTTTTCTCATTATTAGGCGACTAAAACAAACCTGTGTTGTACAGATTCTTCTTCTTTACCACCAAATTTTTGTCATGGTATCTTGCCTTTTTTTTTTTTTTTTTTTTTTTTTTTTTTTTTTTTTTTTTTTTTTTTTTTTTTTTTTTTTTTTTTTTTTTTTTTTTTTTTTTTTTTTAGATCTTTCTAAATTGCCTTAATCCTTGTCAGGGAGTAGGCTAGGTATAAATATAATTAATACGATGCAAGGAAGTGTTCTTAGAAAGAAATTAGATTGTTAGTTGAAACCATACAGAGTCTAAGTATAAGAGAAATGTCATTAGCAAAACTGCTTAACAGGAAGTTTACTGAATTGGAAAGTACTCTTGATTTTACGATTAATTGGAATTGAGGTACTTTTACAGACACCTGGAGATTCCTGTACACCTATGTTACTTTCATTTTTCCAAAATTATACAGGTAAAGTATTTGTACAAATAGTGGCCACCAAGAAAAATTTCAGCAATACACGTAAGATACATCTTCTGATACTCAACTTTTTCTATATCCTTTGTGTTCAAGTTTCTAGAAATTTTCATCTTTGTAAGGATATCCTGTGAGTGTGCTAAAGGTTTGTTCTAAGAATCTGGCTGAGCACAGTGGCTCATGCGTGTAATCCCAATACTTGAAGAGGCTGAGGCAGAAGGATCATTTGAACCCAGGAGTTCGAGACCAGCCTGGGCAACATAGGGAGATCCCATCTTTATTCATAAAAACAAAATTAGCTGGGCACGGTGGCATGCATCTGTGGTCCCAGCTACTTGGGAGGCTGAGACAAGAGGATCCCTTGAGCCTGAAAGGTCAAGGTTGCAGATCGTGTCTCTGCACTCTAGCCTGGGTGCCACAGTGAGACCCTGTCTCTAAAAAACTAAAATAGGAATCTATACACAATTCATGGAATGTATATTATTTTATAGTTTTACTGTATATTAGTTCCTGTCATAAGTTCTCATTTCTCAAAAAATTTTAAATTATTTTTATTCAAGGCATACAGAAGCAGTCCAGGCACAGTGGCTGACACCTGTAATCCCAACATTTTTGGAAGCCAAGCCGGGTGGGTTACTTGAGCTCAACAGTTTGAGGTTGCAATGAGCTATGATCATGCCACTGTACTCCAGCCTGGGCAACTTAGAGAGAGAGAGAGAGAGAGAGAGAGAGAGAGAAGCAGAAATTCAAAGGATACTTTTTGAAATGCACTTAATGTAAAGGTTGTTTTGCATGGTTAATTTATTCTTATTAAAGGAATACTACATTCCTGCTACTTTTCTAGGTGGTGAATATATAGCAATGACCAAGTAAATATTGCTGCCCTCAGGGTGGTTGTTTACCTTTTAGTGCGTAATGCTTTAAACAAAATATCTAGTATGTTAAATCGTAATAAGAACCTTGGAGAAAAATAAAATAGAAAAGAGTGTTCAGATCTAGCGTGAAAGGTTACACTTTTCAAATCTGATCATTAGGGAAAGTGTCACCCAAGACAGTGATGTTTAAAAATGTTTCAAGAAGCAAGTTGTGCACATATTAGGGAGAAAAACAATCAGTGAATAAATAATAAGTATAAAGTCTCTGTGCCAGGAGCATCACATGTTTAAGAAATGGGAAAGTAAGTAGGAGATGTAATTACACAGGGAAAGAGTCAAGAGGCAAATTAAATAAGACTTTATAGGCAACTATAAAGACTTTGTTGTTTTTTAGTTTGTTTTGACTCTGAAAGAGATTAAAAGCCTTTAGGTTTTGTATGGAGGAGAAACATAACATGAATTATATTTTAGTAGGGATATTCTCACTGTTATATGGACAAAACTGAATGGGGCAAAGATAGAAATAGGGAGATCAACTGGAGGTCATTGCAGTAACCCAGGTGAGGGATATGGTGACTTGGACTAGAGAATTAGCGGTGGAGGTGGTAAGATACAATCAGGTTCTGGATATAGTGTATAGGTAGGTTTAATAGAAATTGCTGTTGGATTGAAGAATAGTTTATGAGAGAAATGAGTCAAGGATGGAAGCTTCATTAACTGAGAGAGGGTAAATGGATAATTTGGTTTCGTTTTGTATAAATTATGGGAAGTCTTGGTCTCATAGTTTAATATTCCATGGCTAATGCGGTACCGTCTCTATAGTATATAAGTGATAGGTTTTATTGACTAATTTAGTAATTTTTTTGTCTCAAACTTGACTTAGACTTTGATAAACTTCTGTTTCTAATGGATGGATTTTTAAAATTGATTTCATTTTTGTATTTTATATTGAATTTTAAAGCATATTAATGAAAATGCAACTTAAAACGTATTTTCTTATCTTACTAACATTTAAACAAAGGAACATATACTGTATATATTTTTTTTGTCTCACTATATATTCATATCCCTCTTCCCCCTTCTTGGCAAACTTATCTGAAAGTATACTGTTACGTGTTATGTCATGGGTGTACTGGAGCATATGTGTTCAATACATGTCATAAATGGAAGCAGCTGGTTTCCTGTGCAGTTAAGAGAAGGCATGCACACAGCTGAGATCTTCAAACTTCAGAACTCATTGGATTCAGTTTCTATCCTGTGGAAGCATGCTGTGATTTCAATTAGTGTAAATGTGTAACAAGCTACCTTAATGGCTTCAAAAATTATTTTGATTCAGTAGTTAAACTACTAAATCTGTTTAATTTTCTTTCCCTCTGCCTTCAGTCCCTACTTACCTATTCTACCTCTTGAAAAGAACGTTGCACCTATAGTCTTAGTTTTAGACTCGAATCTGAAAAGACCTTGGCCAGGGTTGGGAAAAAGTTATCATCTCAAAGGGAAAAGCTGAATTCATACACAGGAACTGCAGGATTACTCTGGCGTTTTACTAGTCCCTTGTAGCACTCACAAGTCCCATAAATACCTAATGGAAAAACAGCAGAAAATGAGATCTGCAGCAGCCTTTTGAGATCAAATTTATGTTGCTGAACATTTTTTTGAGGTTGAGTGTAAAGGTCAAAAGAAAGTGGATAGATTAAAGTTGCTGAGTTTTGCAAACTTAAGGCCATTTTTAAAGGTTTCTCTTTCTGTA
This sequence comes from Plecturocebus donacophilus, assembly GCA_004027715.1. Lineage (NCBI taxonomy): Eukaryota > Metazoa > Chordata > Mammalia > Primates > Pitheciidae > Plecturocebus > Plecturocebus donacophilus. The sequence goes on along the minus strand of PVKP010018246.1, from coordinate 27,987 downwards.
GCAAGAAAATTTAAAAATAAATGGCTTTGCTTCATTAGCTGAAATGTCATGTCTTCATTTAATATCTGTTACCTGAGACATTTAGTGATTTGGTGGCATTTATATACAATAAATAAAAATCTCAATCCACTTTAACAAATCTAGATAAATTTATGAAATTGCAGATCTTTCCAAGAATAGCATGATGATAAATTAATGTATACATACATGTTTGTATTGCCATATATATATATATATATATATATGTATTTTAAGTGACATATTTTAGATATTTTTGGGTAATATAGAAGGAAAAGATAAAAATCAAAGTTTTGTACTTTTAAAGTATAGGTTATTGATCCAGCAGCATAATTATAACCTTCTTTTTTAAAAAATTATTTCTTCTGTTAGACTACTACAATGAAGGTAAATGACCTCAAAGAAAAGATAGTGGTATGTTTTAGCATTAAAACAAAATTCATGGGTGCCTTTAGTGATCTCTTTACCTTTTGAACAACCTTTTAACACAATGTTACTGGTGCAAGCCTGTATCTAAGAAACTGGGAGTTAGTAGGGTACTCTAGACTTGATGCAGTGAAGAACAATGAACTGCCATTTCTGGACATCTCTGTTCTGAGTTGATAGTACAGAAAGCCACCACATGTGTTAACGTGACGTTACAGATTATTTATACCTCCAGGGCTTTCTTTGTGTCTTTGATTTCATAGTTCAGATTGCTCAGTCATTAATACTTAGAATTCAAAAGAATAAGATAAAAATGTTTGACTTAATACATTCATTGCTGGATTACAATAAAAAGTTTTCATGGCAGTTATCTAGTAGATAATTTCATAGTAGAATAATATATGAAGTGAAATATTTTCTTCTTTATGGTAGTTAATATTTAATAGTAAAGCTATTCAGTTTATCTCTAGGAAGTCAGATTATGGGAGACTTATCTCCATTTTTCTCTAAGTTTTCAAAAAAATTTTTAAGGAAAATATTAATTTTCATTATTGTCATTTAAGTCTCTATATTAAACATTAAGTGATCTTTTTATACCTTAGAATCACAATGAATATAAATGTTATTTTTGTATTATAGTTGATTTTATAATTTCAATTCATTTCTATTAAATATTTTAATGAACATTTTTATGAAACTAGGTAGAGATCACAAATCTCATTAGTCACTGATAGCCAATTCTCAAACCCAGGTCTTTTCATGTATACCACATTTCCTCATTAGTTCTCACTACACTGTATGCCTATTTCCTCCTCTTAACTTTTTGTATTTTATTACACTGTTAAAGTACAACTGTACTTCTCAAGTGCCCTTTTCCATTCAGTAAGGGTCCCGGGTGAGCAATGATTCTGATTGGGGAAGAGGAAGAAGGTGGTGGTGTAGCAAGTGATAATAAAAAGCCCTGAAGAAGGTAGATAGATGTATAATTTTGTCTCTTAAAGAGAGCCTTTTTCCCCCACTATTTTCATAAAGACAAAGGCTGTGCCTTAACTTTTTTGCCGTTCTTATTTTTAAGACCAACTATTAGAGATTGTTTTTGATGTTGAGATGAAGAATTCAGGGAAGCCAAAACCTCCTTGACTTTTATACTTTTAACAAATTTGTGCTCTCCAAACCTTCGTAAAGTAGTGTCTAGTGATCCTTTCAGATATGACGTGCTGTCATGTCAGTTTTTAATGATAATTAACAGCATGATATTTAGTATTTTAGCTAGTTACAACCAGTAAAATTTATTATATATACTCTTTGCTCATCAATAGAGCCTCTTATGAATGAGTCAGTATTAGGTACTGGATATAGCATTAGATGGCAAATTGGGTCTCAGATATTGTTAGGCATAGTTTTGCCACTAATTTATATAATATGCAAGTTTAATAACCTTTCTGGGCCTACAGTTCTCTTCTGAAATTGAAAGATGAATAGGGTTATCTCTTAAGTCTACCCAAATCTGAAGATCTATTTTATTATAGAAAACTTTTAATCATACACACAAAAATAGAATAAAAATAAATAACATAATGAATCCCTGTGTACTCATTACCTGTCCTTATATGTTATCAAGTTATCCCTTAGTATCTTCTAATATTTAGTTCATATTAAAATTTCAATTAAAGTATGTAGTCCATATTAAAATATCATCTTAGTAATAAGTTTCCAGTCGCTTTGTTTTGTTCAAACTGTAATCTAGACAAGGGGTGTATGTATGTGTGTATGAGTGCATGTGTGTATGTGGGGTGTGTGTGTGAGAGAGAGAGAAACAGCGAGATCTAGTTGTGTTTTTTAATACTTGTGGTCAAAAATACATACCATAAAATTTCCCACTTTAGGCTGGACGTGGCTCACACCTGTAATCCCAGCACTCTGGAAGGCCAAGGCTGGATGATTGCTTTTGCCCAGGAGTTTGAGACCAGCCTGGGCAATGTGGCAAAACCTCATCTCTACAGAAAAATATGAAAATTAGCCAGGCATGGTAGCATGCACCTGTAGTCTGAGCTATTCAGGAGGCTAAGGTGAGAAAATCACTTGAGCCTAGGAGTTTGACACTGTACTGAGCTGTGATTGCACCACTGCACTACAGCCTGGGTGATAGAGTGAGCCCCTGTCTCAAAAGAAAAATATTTTTTTAACCTTTTTATTTATTTTTAAGGGATAGGGTCTCACTGTGTCAGCCAAAACTGGAGTATAGCAGTGTGCAGCATAGCTCACTGTAACCTTCTAACTCCTGGGGTTCAGTGATCCTCCTACTTCAGCCTGCCACGTAGCTAAGACTACAGGCACACATCACCATGCCCAGCTAATTTTTAAAATTTTTTGTAGAGCTGGGGTTTTGCCATGTTGCCCAAGCTGTTCTCCAACTCCTGGCTTCAAGTGATCCTCCTTTCTTGGTCTCCCAAAATGCTTCGATTATAGGCATGAGCCACTGTGCCTAGTCCATCTTAACCATTTTTAAGTGTAACGTACAGTAATTTTAACTATATGCACATTGTTGTACAATAGATTTCTTGTACAAACACCTTGCAAGACAGAAACTCTATAGCCATTGAACAGTAACTCCCTTTTGCTACCTTCATACAGCCCCAGGCAACCACCATTCCACTCTGATTCTGTGAATTTGACTATTTTCGATATTTCATGTAAATGGAATCATGGTTTGTGGCTGGCTTTTTATGGCTAGCTTATTTCAGTTCCTTAGCATAATGTCCTCAAGATTCATCCATCTTGTAGTATATGACAGGATTTCCTTCTCTCTCTCTCTCTCTCTCTTTTCTTTTTTCTTTTTGAGATGGAGTCTTGCAGTGTCACCCAGGCTGGAGTACAGTGGCACGATCTCGGCTCACTGCAACTTCTGCTCCCAAGATCAAGTGATTCTCCTGCCTCAGCCTCCCGAGTAGCTAGGACTACAGGCATGTGCCACCACACTCAGCTACTTTTTTTTTTTTTTTTTTTAGTAGAGATGGGATTTCACTGTGTTAGCCAGAATGGTCTCAGTCTCCTAACCTTGTGACCCGTCTGCCTTGGCCTCCCAAAGTGCTGGGATTACAGGTATGAACCACTTTGTCCAGTCCTCCTTCTCTTATTTTTAAGGCCAAGTAATATTCCATTTTGAATAAATACCACATTTTCTTTCTTTTCTTTTAGATGGAGTCTCGCTCTGCCACCCAGGCTGGAGTGCAGCGGTGCAATTTCTGCTCACTGCAACCTCCCTCTCCTGGGTTTGAGCAATTCTCCTGCCTCTGCCTCCTGAGTAGCTGGGACTACAGGCGCCCATAGCCACACCTGGCTAATTTTTGTATTTTTAGTAGAGACAGGGTTTCAATGCATTTGCCAGGCTGGTCTTGAACTCCTGACCTCAGGTGATCAGCCTGCTCAGCCTCCCAAAGTGCTGGGTTTACAGATATGAGCCACTGCACCCAGCCACATTTTCTTGATACATTCATCTGCTGATGGACATTTAGACTGCTTTCATCTCTTTGCTATTTTGAATAATTCTGGGATGAATATGGGTGTACAAATATCTCACCAACATCTTGTTTTCATATATTTTGGATATATTTCCACAAGTGAGATTGCTGGCGTTTTTAATTTTTTGAGGACCCTTCATAGTGTTTTCATAGTGGCTGTGTCATCTAACATTCTCAGCAACAGTGCACAAGGGTTCCAGTTTCTCCACATCCTTACTAGCACTTGTTATTTTTCTGGGTTTTTTTTGTTGTTGTTGTTTGTTTTTTGTATATTGGCCACCCTAACGAGTATGAGATGATAGCTCATTGTGGATTTAATTTGCATTTCCCTAATGTTAGTGATGCTGAACATTTTTTCATATACTTTTTGGCCATTTTGTATCTTCTTTGAAAAATGTCTATTCAAGCCCTTAACCATTTTTTTAGTTAGATTTTTTTCGGGGCTGGGGTGTTATGGAGTTTGTTATGTATTCTGGATATTGACCCCTTATTAGATATGTGGTTTGTAACTATTTTCTCTCACTTCATAAGTTACCTGTTTACTCTCTTGTTTCTTTTGCTGTGCAGAAGTTTGAAGTTTGTAAGTTTGGTAGTCTCATTTGTCTTATTTTTCCTTTTGTTGCCCGTGCTTTTGGTGTCTTGTCTAAGAAATCATTACCAAATTCATTGCCCTGAAACTTTTTTCTCCAGTGTTTTCTTCTAGGGGTTGTAAAGTTTTAGATTTTAAATTTAAGTATTTAATTTATTTTGAGTTCATTTTTATATATGTAATAAGGTAAGGATCTAACTTTATTCTTTGCATGTGGATATCCTGTTTTCCCCACCATTTCTTGAAGAAACTATCCTATATGAATGTGTAACCTTGGTACCTTTGTTGAAAATTATTTTATGAAATACATGTGGGTTTGTTTTGTGAATCTCTCTTCTGTTTCATTGGTCCACATGTCTGTCTTTGTACCAGTACTATACTGTTTTAATTGCTGTTCCTTTATAATGTGTTTTGAAATCAGGAACTCTGAGACCTCTATCTTTGTTTTTCTTTCTTGAGATTGTCTTGGCTATTCGGGGGCCTTTCCAGTTTTTTTTTTAAATTCTACTTTAAGTTCTGGGGTACATGTGCAGAACATGCAGGTTTGTTACATAGGTATACACAGGCCATAGTGATTGGCTGCATCCATCACCCCATCATCAACATTAGGTATTTCTCCTAATGCTATCCCTCCCTTAGCCCCCACCCCCCAACAGGCCCCAGTGTGTGATGTTCCCCTCCCTGTGTCTATGTGTTTTCATCGTTCAGCTCCCACTTAGGAGTGAGAACATGCAGTGTTTGGTTTTCTGTTCTTGTGTTAATTTGCTGAGAATCATGGTTTCCAGCTTCATTCATGTCCCTGCAAATGACATAAACTCACCCTTTTTTATGGCTGCATAGTATTCCATGGTGTATGTTTGCCACATTTTCTTTATCCAGTCTATCATTGATGGACATTTGGGTTGGTTCCAAGTCTTTGCTATTGTGAACAGTGCCTCAGTAAACATACGTGTGCATGTATCTTCATAATAGAATGATTTATAATCCTTTGGGTATATACCCAGTAATGGGATTGCTGGGTCAAATGGTATTTCTGGTTCTAGATCCTTGAGGAATTGCCACACTGTCTTCCACAATGGTTGAACTAATTTACATTCCCACCAACAGTGTAAAAGCGTTCCTGTTTCTCCACATCCTCTCCAGCATCTGTAGTCTCCTGGCCTTTTAACAATCACCATTCTAACTGGCATGAGATGGTATCTCATTGTGGTTTTGATTTGCATTTCTCTAATGACCAGTGATGATCAGCTTTTTTTCATTTGTTTGTTGGCTGCATAAATGTCTCCTTTTGAGAAGTGTCTGTTCATATCCTTTGCCCACTTTTGAATGGGGTTGATTTTTCCTATAAATTTAAGTTCTTTGTGGATTCTGGATATTAGCCCTTTGTCAGATGGATAGACTGCAAAAATGTTCTCCCATTCTGTAGGTTGCCTGTTCACTCTGATAATGGTTTATTTTGCTGTGTGGAAGCTGTTCAGTTTAATTAGATCCCAATTGTCAATTTTGGCTTTTGTTGCCATTGCATTTGGTGTTTTAGTCATGAAGTCTTTGCCCATACCTATGTCCTGAATGGTATTGCCTAAGTTTTCTTATAGGGTTTTTATGGTTTTAGGTCTTAAATTTAAGTTTTTAATCCATCTTGAGTTAATGACTACGGGCATGTGCCATCACACCCAGCTAATTAAAAAAAAAATTTTTTTTTGTAGAGATAGAGTGTCGTTCTATTGCCCAGGCTCGTCTTGAACTCCTGGTCCCAAGTAGTCTCCTGCCTTGTCCTCCCATAATGCTGGGTTTAAAGACATGAGTGCCCAGCAGATCTTTAAATGATACTTTGAAGAACCTGAGCACACACATATGTTTCTTCCTTCTTTGTTAGGAACTCTCAGTTCCTTATCTAGCTTTATTTTTCTGTCACCTGGTGTATATATTCCTTGGATTATTTGTTTGCTCTCTGTCTCCATCTATAGAATACAGCTATCAATAGTAAAGGGATTTGGTCTGATTTGTTTTGTGTTAAATTCTAAATAGTTGAAGTTAGTGTTTAATATTTAGCATATATCTAATAAGCATTTATTGAATTAATGAGGCCAGAATTCATGATTCTGCCCCATTCTCCATCCTTATAAGTACTTTGATTGTTTTGGTTGCTCACAAAAAGATTCCTTTTAAATTTTGAATTACTGCGGCCGGGGCACAGTGGCTCATGCCTGTAATCCCAGCCCTTTGGGAGACTGAGGAGGGCAGGTCACCAGGTCAAGAGACGAGACCATCCTGGCCAACATGGTGAAACCCCGTCTCTACTAAAAAATAACAAAAATTAGCTGGGCGTGGTGGCACATGCCTGTAGTCCCAGCTACTCGGGAGGCTGAGGCAGGAGAATTGCTTGAACTTGGAAGGCAGAGGTTGCAGCGAACCGAGATTGAGCCATTGCACTCCAGCTTGGTGCCTAGCGCCTGGCAACAGAGGAAGACTCGGTCTACAAAAAAAAAAAAAAAATTGAATTCCCGTGCCTTTACTCGAATGTGCCTTGGTTTTAACTACTGTGTGTCAATGCTGTGCTTTTTCCAACTATATTTTCACGTGCTATTTCTAGAAAGTTCTTCCACATGTATCTTTAAAAAAAAAATTTTTTTTTGAGACAGGGTCTTACTCTGTCTCCTAGGCTGGTGTGCAGTGACACTATCTCTGTCCACTGCAACCTCCATCTCCTAGGCTCAAGCGATTCTCCCACCTCAACTTCCTAAGTAGCTAGGACCACAAGGACGTACCACCATACCCAACTAGTTTTTGCATTTTTTTGTAAAAACGGGGTTTCACCAGTTGCCCAGGCTGGTCTTAAACACCTGGGCCCAAGCAGAGCCCACCTCAGCCTCCAAAATCCTCACACCCGGATTACAGGTATGAGCCATCGTTCCCAGCCTCACATATCTTTATATTAGGATTGCAGCTTCTGTTTTCTTACTGTTCCTACTGGCTTGGTTTATCATTCTCTGTATCTTTTAGCCACTTTTTTGTGGATTTTTTCTTCTTTTTTTCCTTTTCTTTTCTCCCTGCCCCTCTCTTTTAGGCACTTTGAATCGGTTTGTTTTAGTGGCTCTGTGCCATACAGCAGATAATTTTCTTTTGCTTCCTGAGGCAATTTGAATATACTTTCATGTCAATAGCTGGTGATATATTTGGCCTCAAACCTGTCATGTTATTCTATAATTACTAAATATATATGTATACGTTTTTTTCTATGTGATTTATTCTCTTTGCTATTTTTAAATTTTTTATTCTGGCATTTTGGGAAGGTTTTCTTTTCTAGCCATTAGCTTTTCTTTTAAGTGTACTTTTTGTGGTGACTTTAATCGCCTTTTTTGTTATAACATTCTACTCTCCTATCAGTTTTAAATGGTATCCTTTGATTCTCATCTATTATCTATACAACTGATTTTATTCTGCATTTTTCTCTCTTGCTTGTTTTAAAATTGTATTATGTCTACTTTGTCACAATATGTAATGTTTACAAACTATCTTCTTTCCATCCTTTTATTTTGTAATTATAATTCTCTTATTAAATGTAATGAAGTTTACCAGCAACAGTCCTGTGTTTCAGTTTTTTCCCGTCATGCTTGGATGAAGCTTATCTTCTAATACATTTCTCAGGAAAGGCATATGTATACAGGATCCTCTGTGTTCTCTTTTTCCTATTACTTTATACTTTGTCCTACACAAAGAGAGCTTGGCTGCATATAAAAATCATTGACTTTATTTCTTGGAAAAAATGTTCTAGTATTGTCTTGCTTCATGTATTGCTCCAAGTCTAAGGCAGCCTAATTTTCTTTATTTCTCTCTCTCTCTCTCTCCTTTCTGTTTCCTTTCTTGACAGAGTCTCACTGTGTCATCCAGGCTGGAGTACAGTGTGATGTAATCATACTTCACTACAGCCTTGATCTCCTCGGGTCAATCATCCAGCCACAGCCTCCTGAGTAGCTAGAACTACAGGCATGTGCCAACATGCCTGGCTAATTTGTTTTATTTTTTTGTAGAGACAGGGATCCTACTGTGTTGCCCAGGCTGGTGTCAAACTCCCAGCCTCAAATGATCTACCTCAGCCTCACGTGTTAGGATTATAGTCATGAGCCACCACACCCAGCCCCTAGCCTAATTTTCTTACTCTTATTAGTAATTTTATCTTTTTGCCTATTGGCCTGAGAATACTTTTTCGTCATTAAGGTCTAATAATTTTACCAGGATGTGTCTTAGACCTTTTTTGTGTCTTAGACCTTTCTTGTTTGGGGTCCGTTTTTCCAGGTATGCAATAATAAGCTGGAACTATAGTTTCCGGCTTATATAGTGATATGCCTGCACATGCTTCTACATCAGCAGCATATCTTTTGACTGTGTAGATTTAAATTTTCTTCTATTTCTGTAAAGTTTTCTTAGACTATATTTTAAATATTTTATTCCATTGTGTTATTTTTTTCCTCAAGGATTCTAACTGTCTTTATGTTGGATCTTCTTTGCCTGTCTTCCATTTTCTCTACTTTCTCTATCTTTTTTATTTATTTCTTTTCTCATTTTAATTCTTTTGGTTGTTTGCCTTTATTTCTTCAGTGTACCTTATTAGATTTTTCACTTTGTTAATGTATTCTGCATTAAGTACTTTGTAATTTACTTCTGGGATTTTTTTTTCTTCTTATTGCATTTATTTCTTAATTACTTTGTTCTAGTAATGTTGAAGACATGGTCATGTATTGTTTTATTTGTTCTTGTGGCTTATTGAGAGACTATGAAGATAAATTTGGTTTCAGATGATTGCTATTATCCTGAAATAGATTTGGAACTGGTTTTTTGTGCTACTACTTTGTTACTCTAACTTAGGGATGTCGTTTGTATTATCTTAGATTTACTTTTCCTCTTGTTTCTATGTTTCTATCCTTTTCTCACTAATTTATTTTATTACTTTTTTTCCTATTTCATTTTGCTTGCTTTACACAGTCCTGACCTCCATTTTATTTACTGTATTTTTATTGATGCCTTTCTCCATTTCTTTGATGGTCATATTCTTTTTTTATACTCTCTTGAGCCCAGCCAGTTTGTGTTTCACCATTTGTTAATAAATTTAATTATAACTTCTCTATACTTTAGTGTCTCTGCTTAATAGGACTAATTGCTTCATGAATTTTGTCCATACATTTGCTTATAATTGACGTGTGTTCCATTACTATATATTTCTGTTAAATGTCTTGTATGTGTCATTTACTTCACTGGTTGTTTTCTTCTGTCCTCATACAGGTTCTGTTCTGGTTCCTTTTTCATTTCTCATCTATGAATATGCGTTTTCCTACACCAGCTATTTTACATGAGGTTTAATTAAGGAAGGGGTTACACATGTATTTTATACTGTGAAGAATTGTCCATATGATGGGCATATACCAGTTCAATTAATGGTATTAACTCAGGATGATACAAATGGTAACTAAGTATTGTTTCCTACCACTATTTCTAAGCACCTTATTTCAGATTTTCTTTTCCTTAACCCTTGGTGACATCTAGGGAAGATTCACTGTAGTTTTTAGTCACTTTCAGCTATTAAGGAAATTGCCCTACTTTTGGTGATTTAAACAAGTTTTAAGTCTATTGTTAAAAATGTCAGTCTTATACTGTGTTTGTATTAGTCCTTTCTTGTACTACTATGAAGAATACCTGAGACTGGGTAATTTATAAAGAAACAAATTTTAATTGGTTTATGGTTCTGCGGGCTCTACAGGAAGTGTGGCTGGTGAGGCCTGAGGAAAATTTCAATCATGTCAAAAGGGGAAGCAGGCACATCTTACATGGCTGGAGCAGAAGAAAGCAAGACAAGCGGGAGGTGCTACACGCCTGTCAAACAACCAGATCTCCTTGAGAACTCATGCATTATCACAAGAACAGCAAGGGGGAAATCTACCCTCGTGATCCAATCATATCCCACCAGGCCCTTCTTCCAACATTGGGGATTACAACTGGACATGCAGTTTAGGTGGGGACACAGAGCGAAACCATATCATTCTGCCCCTGCCCTCTCTCAAATCTCATGTCCTTTCTACAGTGCAAAATAGAATTATCCCTTCTTAAACCTCCCCCACCCCCAACCCCCCCATCTTAACTCATCTCAGCATTAACTTAAAAGGCCACAGTCTGAGGTCTAATTGGAGACAAGGCAAGTCTTTTCTGCCTGTGAGCCTATAAAATAAACTTAATTACTTCCATGATACAATGGAGATACAGCATTGAGTAAATACTCTTGTTTCCAAAGGAATAAATCAGCGAGAAGAGAGGGGCTATGGGCCCCATGTGAGTCCAAAACCCAGCAGTGCAGTCATTAAATCTTAAAGCTCCAAAATAATCTTTGACTCTGTGTCTCCCATTCAGGCCACACTGATGCAACAAGTAGGCTCCCAAGCCATGCAGAGCCACAGGTGCAGAACTCCCAAGGGCTTGGGCAGTTCTGCACCTGTAGCTCTGTAGGGCTCAGTTCCTATGTCAGCTCTCAAGGGCTGGCGTTGAGTGCCTGTAGCTTTTCCACTTGTATGATGCAAGCTGTCATTGGACCTACATTCTGGAGTCTGAAGGACAGTGGCCCTTTTTTCACAGCTCCACTAGGCGGTTCACCAATGGGGACTCTGTATAAGGGCTCCAACCGCACATTTCACCTCTGCATCGCCTTAGTAGAGGTTCTCCATGAGGATTCACCCCTGCAGCAAACTCCTGCCTGAACATCAGGTGTTTCTATACAAGTTCTGAAATCTAGACCACCCTCTACACATCCACAGGCTGAAGACCAGGTAGAAGCTGCCAAGGCTCACGGCTTGCACCCTCTGGAGCAATGGCCTGAGATGTATCTGGGGCCCTTTTTTCCATGGCTGGAGTGGCTGGGACCCAGGGAGCAGTATCAAGGTTGCACAGAGCAGCTGGTCCCTGAGCCTGGCCTGGGAAAGCACTCTTCACTTTTATGCCTCTGGGCTGGTGATGGGAGGGGCTGCTGGAAAGTCTCTGAAATACCTTAGAGGCATTTTCCCCATTGTCTTGGCTATTAACATTCAGCTCCCCTTATGCAAATTTCTACAGCCAACTTAAATTTCTGTCCAGAAAATGAGTTTCTCTTTTCTGCCACATGACTAGGCTGTACATTTTCCAAACTTTCCGAATTCTGTTTCCCTTTTAAATATAGGTTCCAGTTTGAGATCATCTCTTTTTGCTCACACATAAGAGCATATGCTATTAGAAGCAGATAGGATACATCTTGAATGCTTTGCTGCTTAGATATTTCTTCTGCCAGATACCATAAATCATCTCTCAAGTTCAAAGTTCCACATTTCCCTAGAGAAGGAGTACAATGCTGCTAGTCTCTATACTAAAGCATCACAAGAGTGACCTTTACTCCAGTTCCCAAGAAGTTCCTTATCTCCATCTGAGACCTCCCTAGTCTAGACTTCACTGTCCATATCACTGTCACCATTTAGGTCACAGCCATTTAACAAGTCTCTAAGAAGTTACAGACTTACCCTTATCTTCCTGTATTATGAGCCCTCCGAACTGTTTCAACCTCTGTGCATTACCCTGTTCCAAAGTTGCTTCCACATTTTGAGGTATCTTTATAGCCATGCTCCAATGGTTGGTACCAGTTTTCTATATTAGTTTGTTCTCACTCTGCTATAAAGAACTACCTGAAACTGGGTACCTTATAAAGAAAAGAGATTTAATTGGCTCATGTTTCTACAGGCTCTACAGGACACATGGCTGGGGAGGCCTCAGGAAGCTTACAGTCAGGAAGAAGGGGAAGCAGGCACATCTTAAATGGCTGGAGCAGAAGGAAGAGAGACAAGGGGGAAGTGCTATACACTTTTAAACAACCATATCTCTCCCATTATCACAAAAACAGCGAGAGGGATATCTGTCCCACTAGGCCCCTCTTCTGACATTTGGGATTAAAATCAACATGTGATTTCAAAGGGAACACAAATCCAAGCCATATCAGTGTTAATTTTTTTATTATTATTTTTATTACAAAGCTCAGCTCTCCAATATACTCTGCTTATAAATTGAAATTTTTAATATTATTTAAATGTCAGTTTTCCCTATGGGGAACCATAGAATTAATGCCTTTCCAACCAAAAAACAAGATTTTTGTGAAACTTTACCATACATTTCTATGGAAAAGGCAAGAATAATCAGGCTACTCCTGAAGAGTGACAATAAAGAGAAGTGTGATGTAGCCTACCATATATCCGAACATTCTGTGATATTTGTAATATAGCAGTTTGCTATTAATAGCAGGCCAGTGTAATGGGACAGAGAGAACAGAGACACACCCTTCATTCATTTCCTTAAGGAAATGGTTGATTATTCAATAAATGGTGCTGAGATAATTATTTTTTCATAACAAAAAAATGAAATCAAATTTGTTTTATACTATACACAAAAATCAATTTCAGGTGGATTATAGTTCTAAATGTGAAGGTTAAAATGACAGAGCTTTTGGAAGGTAACTTTGGAGAATATATGTATGATCTTGGGGTATGGAAAAATTTCTTGAGCAGGACACAAAAGCATAAAGGCAAAGACTAATAAGTTGTACCACATTAAAATTAGCCTTTGTTTATCAAAAGATACCTTTAAGAGAATAAAAGACAAGCCACTGAGTAGGAGAAGACATGTGTGACACAAATAACCAAGAGAGAATTAATATCCATAATATATTTTTAAAATTTTAGAAATCAATATGAAAAAGACAACAGACAAGAATAATAGTCAAAAGTTACCAACAGGAAATTTACCTTAGGAGAAAACCACATATGTATTGAAGGAACGAAAAATTGTTCTACCTCATTATTAACTAGGGAAATGCATTAGCCACGCATGGTGGCACATGCCTGTATTCCCAGTAATTCAGGAGGCTGAGATGGGAGTATTGCTTGAGCCCAGGATGTCAAGGTTGCAGTGTGGTATGATCTTACCACTGTACTCCAGCTTGGGTCACAGTGAGACCCTGCCTCAAAATAAATAAAAAATAATCCTTTGAAAAATCAGAGAAATTCAAATGTAATCCACAATTAGGTACCTTTTTATACCAATCAGTTGATAAAAGTTTTAAAGTGTAACAATTTCAAATGTGTAAAATTAGAACTACTGATTCTTACACACTTGAAGATACAAATTCCTTACTATCCAGAAAATGTTATTGCTTTTGGACCCTATATCCAGTATCGAGAACTTAGTCTAATAAACTATGAACAAGGCCTCTCTCAAGAACATTTAAAACATAATTGTGAGAACTTAAAATGTACATGGAAATATGTTTTAATGATGTTTATTTATTAGAAGACTCAATATTGTAAAGACTCTTAACATTGTCCATTTTAGTCTGTAAATTCAATGCAATTCTAATTAAAATCCTAACAAATAGGGGTATATATGAATGTAAATTGACAAACTAATTTTTACATGTTTTTGGAAATTCAAAGGATAAAAATAGCCAAGACCATCTTGAAGATAAATAAGATGTGAGAATTAAATTTACTGGTGACATGGTTAGGCTTTCCCCCTCTACCCAAATCTCATCTTGATTTGTAAAATCCCCATAATCCCGACGTGTTGAAGGAGAGACCTAGTGGGAGATAATTAGATGATGGGGGCAGTATCCTTCAGGCTGTTCTTGTGATAATGAGTGAGTTCTCATGAGATCTGGTGGTATTGTAAGTGTCTGATAGTTTTCTTTTACATACTTGCTCTTTCTTTCTTGCCTGCCACCATGTAAGATGTGCCTCTTCTCCTTCTGCCGTGATTGTAAGTTTCCTAAGGTCTCCCCCTTGTCTCTCTTCCTTCTGCTCTAGCCATTTAAGATGTGCCTGCTTCCCCTTCTTCCTCATTGTAAGTTTCTGGAGGCCTCCCAGCCATGTGTCCTGTAGAGCCTGTGGAACCATGAGCCAATTAAACCTCTTCTCTTTAGAAACTACCCAGTCTCAGGCAGTTCTTTATAACAGTGTGAGAACAGACTAATACAACTGGTTATTGAGTCATCTTATAAAGTTAAAATAATACTTTTTTTATTGGTGCATTGGTGCAATGATAAATAATGGAACAGAATAAGGAACCTGAAAACTCACCAACGGATATAGTCTTCCATTTTGATTATGTGTTGGAGCTAATGTTTAAAACATGTGTTACTTTCATTAGATGTTTTAAAATTTTATAATGAATATATACATTTAGTCAAAATTTATTTACTTGAGAAGCAAAGTGATGTTGTGGATTATGGTCTCTGAGGCTATAATGGGAGTTTGACTCAAATAATGATCGAAATGTGAGTTCCAGTCCCAGTTCTATCATGTACTTACTGTTTATGGTAGTTATTCAACTGGTCCATGATTCTTAGTTTTTTTAATATATAACATGAGATAATAAAATTACCTCTCAGGATTATGGTGAGAATTTGACATAACAAGTATAATCCTGCTGGCACATGCTGTTCCCATGATGAGGGGAATTTGTTATTATGTTTCTTAGGAACACAAAACTTCTGTTTATTCTTGGTAAGAATTCATGTTTCCCAGATCTATATGTACTATGTATTATTTTCAAGGTTATCAAATTGTATCCTTGGTAATGGTTGCCACTGGATCTTTTTTGAGTAAGTACAACTCCTTATTCAGAGTGGTTTTCTAATCATGATTAGTTTGTATAGTCTTGGAAGAGCCATATTGCTGTCCTGTATTCATAAAGCAGTCTTGTAAATACTGATTATGATAGGGTTTTGAAAAATTAATAGCCTCCAAAATCATTAATTTTTTTAAAATAGTGAAGTTAAATTTAGAAAAGGGTTAGCCATAGATGTTTTATAGTTAATCCTATTATCATTAATCTAAGTTAGTGGAACGTAATTTTTGTATGTGCTAATAATTGCTATTAAGAATTTTGTTAATTACGTGTGGATTAATGCTTGCTCAGAATGAATGATAGGAGAAAATGCCACAAAATATAGCACTTACATTAATTTTTTATTATATAGAAAAAGCTTTATGAGTTATAGTCTTAAAATTTTTAGTGTTTATTTTATGAAATATTTCATTTTTTTTTTCCTCTGGGCACTTTAAAATTGAGATGAGGGTGGTAGAATTTTCCAGTTTATTTTTTGGCTATTTTTTTAACACATCTTAATTTGAAAACAAATTTAGTAATATTTTTTTCTCAACATCCTGAAATTGTGTAACCTGTAGAAACTTCCCACTGTCTTTTATCTTATTCTTAAATACCACATTAAATATAGGGCAAATAAGTCACAAAGCTTGCTTATCAAAACAGAGTATTGTATTTGGCTTTCCATCAGAGCTTTTGGGGAAGACCTCACAGTATTGTACTGTGTCCCAAGATGCAAAGTATTAGTCTTTAAATAAGGGAAATGCCAATAGAAAATTAGAGGAAATATTGGAACACTTAAAAACAGCATATTGAAACCTGCATTGATTATTATCTTTCACATTCAACATATTATTTGACTTATCTAAAAATCATGTTTTTAGCCAATCAGTACTTATAATTATTCTATTTAATCTTTTAAGAAGGAGACGTAATTCACCCTCACCAAGTGATTCAGTGTAGCATCCTAACTAATAATGACTTAATGTGTGTCCAAATGGCATGCAATGAGAAGTAGGAAACATTGTATACTTTCTTGCCTAAGATAGTTAACTGAATCTAATCATAGAAAAAGTACAGACACATCTTCATTGTGGAACATTTCTACAAGACAATGGCCTGGACTCTTTAAAAATGCCATTGTCAAGAAAGACAGTAAAGAGAATGGAAAGAGACTGTTTCAGATTAAGGGAGACTAAAGAGACTTAACAAGCAAATATAATACTAGATCCTTGACTATATATTAGATAATATTACATCACTGCCACATTTTGTGCTTATATAGGAAAATGTCCTTGGTCTTAGAAGATACATACTGAATGTATCATAAATAAGGTCATAATGTCTGCAACGTATTTTCCAGTGGTTTGAGAGGAAAAAAGTCGTGTATGTGTATATGTGTGTGTATGTGTGTGTACTTGTGTGTGTTGTTCTGTGTGTACAGAACATGTTCTAATTGATACATATAGGTAAATAGTATAAGAGTGTTCATTTTTACTCAATTTTTCCTGTAGGCTTGGTTTCAAAATGAAAATTTGAAAAACTTTCAGGGAAAATATTTTTAAAGTATGGTAATAATAAATTAGCACACTAGATAAACTTTTTATAGGTTTCATCAGTTTATTTTTCTTCAGAAAATCATGTTTATGTAGATAACAGGATTTTTCTCCTCTTAAAGAAAACTTTTCTAAGTTTTAGATATCAGAAATATAGACATCTAAATTTTTTTTCCATTTCATTTGTAAATGTTAATGAAAACTGGACTTTTACAACATTAAAGACATTTAATTGGTCTGTGGGATTTCATGTTTAGCTTTATTCAACAGCTGTATATAGAACATTTAGGTAATGAGACTGAGTAGCTAATCTTAGAGGCTCTCTATTGAGATTGCCCAGATTCCATCTGATCCCATCACTTACCACCTTTGTGATTTTGGACAAGTAATTTGAGATATCTGTGCCTCATTCTCTTCAAATATCCAACAGGGTAATAATAGTACATACCAGTTTCTTAGGATTTTAGTAATGCTTAAATGAGTTAATATATTTGAAGCACTTATGAAAGAGCCAGGTACATAGTAATTTTCTAAAAATTATAAGTAGATATAATTTTTAGAAAATTACTATGTATCTTTACATATATCTTTGCTGAGGAAATATGAGTAAGAATACAAGACTGGACAGCCATTGAGTAGTGAAGAAGTTTTACAGACATGGTAATTATGCCTTTTATATTAAAAGAAAGTTCATATGGAACATTTGCTTATATGTTTCATCTTCTTTTCAATCAAATAATAAGTTCTCCAATGTAGAAGGGAGATGTCAGCCTGAAACATAAAAATACACCTGTCAGAGATTATATAAGTGTCAAAATAATACTATATAGAGAAATTCAGGACATTTGGATAAATAAAGGAATGTCATGTATTTTGGATAGAACATAGAGAAGTGAGGAAAGGAGACATTCCCAGCTGAAATAATAGCTTAATGACTTGAACAAGGATGCAGATGTACGTAGTATACACAGTGGACTAGAACATTTGTGTGTGCATGTACGTATGTGAAAAAAAGTCTTTGAAATGTTTGCATTTTAATTAAATTCTGATTTTAAGAATTTGTTTTCCCTCTGTATTCTGTGTTTGCTATCATTCTGTTTCCTAAGGCGTTCTTTGAAACAGGCATATACCTAGTCCTGAAAATGCTGCTATTATTGTTCCAGATACAAAGCAGGATGAGGTATTTTTTTTTCTTTACGATTCCAACTGGAATAGTATGGCTCAACCTAAGTTCTGTCCAAAATTACTTAATGATAACTCCCAAAATTAAACCAGTTTCTATTTTCTCCAGTTAAAAGAGAATGCACAGGTTTTTTTAGACCTAAGACACATTATTAAATCTATTTCCTGAAATCACTAGATGTCCATGGGGAAGAAAAAACTCTTGTGTAAGTAGTAATAATATAATAGGATTTGAAATGCTGTCTTAAGAGATTCTTTAAAATCATGTGAAATAGTTTCTATGATTTTTTTTTGTCTTGTTTTGTTTTGTTTTGATTTTGTTGGGGGGAGTGGGGAGACGGAGTCTTGCTCTGTCGCCCAAGCTGGAGTGCAGTGGCATGATCTCGGCTCACTGCAACCTCTGCCTTACCAAGTTCAAGCAGTTCTCCTTCCTCAGCCTCCCAAGTAGCTGGGACTACAGGTGCACACCACCACGCCCCGCCTTTTTTTTTTTTTTTTGGTATTTTAGTAGAGATAGGGTTTCACTGTGTTGCCCAGGCTGGTCACAGACTCCTGAGCTCAAGCAATCCACCTGCCTAAGTGCTGGGATTACAGGCATGAGCCACCATTCCCAGCCTTTATGATTTTTTTTAAATCACAAGGAGCATATATCAGTTTTATCTGTGATAATGTTTGAGCCCATCATTTTGAAAGCATTGGATCATTTAACCAATATTTCTGAAAATGAATCATGGTTCCAATCATAATCTATATGCTTTAAAATTCCTTACCTTTATTCTTTCTTCCCAAATCCATGACATCTGAATTTCAATAAGGAAGAAGACAAGCATGTTTTTTAAATGTTTTAGAAAAGATTTTTAAAATGAGATGAAAATGTTTGAGGAAATTAAAAGTTCTTTATGTATTCATTGAGATACCGATTTTTATCAACATCTTTTTGTAAAAATACCTATATACTAATTTTGAATAGGTTCAACATGTGGTATGTGTTATGCAATTAATGATAATGTAGAATGATGTTAAACCCACAAAATATTGCCAGGGATTTACCAACAACCACAAATTTAATTATACAGAAGAAAAGTATAGTTACAAATGCAGTCTTTTGTCTTGTTACATTCTCTATATCTAGAGAGTATCAGAGATACTATATCCCTATGTATAGCATATGTTCTCCCAGAATATGTGGCACAATTAGAACAGAGTTTAGGAGCCTACTTTAAACTTTAATAGTTATTGATGGGTATTTCCACAGTGCTAGTAAAAAAGAGAAAAAAGCTTTTTGAACCCATGTCTCAGTGTAGATCTCCTAAAGGAAAGTGGCCCAAAGTCCAAATACTTTAATACCATTCGTATCTGCTTGATAACAAAATGTTTGTTTTTGTTTTTACCCTTGGACAAGTCAATCAGTTGATCTTTGTCTTAATTTGTTCCTGGTAAGATTGAACAAGATGCTTGCAAAAGCCTCCTCTAGTTTGAAAATTGTATTGATTTTTTTCCCCATAGTAACTCACAGATAGCTTCCCAGGTTGGAAATAGTGGTATACACATTTAGGTACCACATGTTAGATCAGATTTGTGCTCATAGATCTGTGGTTATTTTAATTTTTTCTTGTTATTTATAAAAATAATTATGTACTTTGCTATGGAGTTTAATGTGTCTTTTTATTCTCAAAAAGTGTAGTGCATTGATTAGCCACCTAAAATATTAGCCCTATAGAATTCTAACAGTTAGGTTTTACATATAACCATTTGTCAATTAAATATTAAATACTGGATTAGCTTAAAATGGACACACACAAAAAACACTGCCACATAGCTATACAGTGCCTTTTTTCACAGTACCTTATAGATGGAAGATACTCATGAGTGTTTGTTGAGTGAAAAAATGTTTTCACTTGGTACATTGTATTTCCTTAAAATTTATTATATTTTATTTTACTGTATTTTGAGATGGGATCTCACTATGTTGCCCAGGCTGGACCTGATCATTTAGACCCTAGCAATCCTCCTGCCTCAGCCTCTCAAGCAGCTAGGGCTACAAAAATGTTACTACGCTTATGAACGTTTTCAAGTAGCAAAAGCAATGTAATGAACCATATCTATCCATTACTGAGATTTAATAATTACTAAGATTTTGCCACACTTGCTTTATCTAGCCTTTAAATAAATTTCTCCACTGAATGATTTACTTTAAAATACTTGACCTCTTGGCTTTTTATTCTGTATTTTAAAGAAAGTTATAGTAATTTGTGACATAAACCAATAGACAACAAGCTAAATTTTGTTATATCTTCATAGCAATTGACTATATTTCGGTTTGTCTTACCAATAATTTGATGAATGACCTTTCATTTTCAACTTATCTTTGGTAACTAAGTAGATAAGTAGGAGTATAGGTTTACTTACTTGAATTCTTTGAATTTGTGTGTATGTGTGTGTTTCTTTTTTCCAGTAACAAACTACAAATGGTAGTGTTATTGTGGTTAGGAGTATGGGGCTGTAGAGTTGGGGAAAATGTGTATGAATCTCAATTCTACTACTTTACCTTTTGAATGTGAGCAAGACAAGTCTCAGAGTTTAGTTTTTTAATTTTAACTTTGAAATAATTGTATACCTTTAGAAAAACAGCAAAAATAGTTCAGTGAATTACCATGCATTAATATTTACCACAGCTATCATATGTATGTATGTATAGTTTCTTTTGCTGAATCATTTGGGAGTAAGTTGCAAACACAATGCCTCTTTAACTTCTAAATGCTTGAGGTGTAGTTAGTAAAAATTAACATTTTGTTATACAATCATAGTATATTTACCAAAACAGGAAATTAACATTGATAAAGTATTACTGTCTTATCTAGAGATCTTATTCAGTTTTTTTCAGTTATGCCACTCATACCCTTCATGGTCAAAGAAAAATTATAATATTTTTAGGTTGAATCCAAGATCACACATTACATTTAGTTGTCATTCCCTAGAAACTGCTGGTAGTCCTAGCTACTTGGGAAGCTGAGGAGGGAGGATCACTTGAGCCCAAGAGTTTGAGAGAGAAAGGGAGGGAGGGAGGAAGGAAGGGAGGGAGGGAGGGAGGGAGGGAGGAAGGAAGGGAGGGAGGGAGGGAGAAAAAGAAAAGGAGAGAGAAGGAGAAGTAAACAGAATAAGCTCATGGACTGTTATAAAGGCAATGAGACATAAAGGATGCCAATCAAAACAGATAAATAATAAAAGGTTAAATAACAGAGGACTTAGCTATTTGTAAGTACTAACAAATTTTCATAATTGGTCAATGTTTGATGTGATGTTAACATATCTGACTTTATCTTTCATAGCTTTGATATTTTTGAAAAGTACAGGCTGTTTATTTTGTAGACTATACCTGAATTTGGTTTTGTTTTGTGTTTCCTTATAATTAGATTTAGGTTATGCCTTTTCTTAAAATACTGTGGATATGACCTATCCTTCATGTATCATATTAGGAGGTACATGTTACTTGTTTTATCCTATTGTTGGTGATGTTACCCTTAGATCATAATATTATATTTTCAAATTTCTCTACCATAAAGTTACCATTTTTCTATTGTAATGACTATTTTGTGGGAAGATACTGTGAGAGTACCTAACTATCCTATTTCTCATTACATGTTCACATACTAGTTTTGACATCCATTCTTCCTAGAGACAGTTATTACTATGGAAGTTGCCAAATAATGATTTTTTTCATTCCATCATTTTTTCTGCCTTTGTTAGTTGGCTTTCAGCCTCAATTTTTACATCTATAAAATGAACCTAGTTAATATAAAATTGGTTAATAACACCCAAATCATGTAGTGTATAAGATAATGCATTTTATTTTATTTTATTGAGACAGTCTCAGTCTGTCACTCAGGCTAGAATGCAGTGAGTGATATGATCACAGCTCATTGCAGCCTTGAACTCCTGGGATCAAGTGATCCTACCACCTCAGGCCTCCCTAGTAGCTGAGACCACAGGTGTGCAGGTGTGCACCAACACACCCGTCTAATACACACACACACACACACATATGTATACATTTATATACATATATATATAATGTTTATATATACATAAAGATGAGGTCTCCCTATGTTGCCCAGGTTGATCTCAATCCTGGGCTCAGGTGATTCACTCACCTCAGCCTCCCAAAATAATACATGGATTTGGGACAATTCTTAGCACATAGCTCTTTAAAATATTCAATATTATAATTTTTATTATGCTAGTATCTACTTGACAGTTAAAGAAATAGATCATTTTAAAGATCTTTGAAAGGTCATAGGAAATGTTTAAAATATCAAATATTTTATGTGTACCTCCCATTAATGTTTTACCTCATCTTTGGTAAGGTCAGAAGTGAGATGATGTAACAGCCATCATATGTATGTGTATCTTTTTTATTTACCTAAGACAGTTTTTGGTTATTTAATGCAGAAAATGTATTTGTAGTGTACTTCATAGGATAGGCAGTACTTTAAATTCTTGTTGTAATGTAGTCATTTAATAGGAGAGAAACATAGAGACATGGTAAATTAAGTTTTGATTCAGTACAGTGAATGATGAAATAGGATTATTTATGGTTATTTTAATTCTTAAAATTTTTTTAAGTTAGTATTTTAAAATAATATATGTGCATAGTTTACTGATTTTGTCCTTAAGGGTATACTTTGGAAAAGAGCAATACCCTGCCCTGTACTTTGACAACTCTTTTAGCTATTTCTTCTTTTATCTATCTCCATATTTTTATCACCTAATCCATCCAGGTTAGATATTATGTACTTATCAACTTCTTACTATGATAAGATAAACATTTATCTCTCTTATACACATACATCCTGTCCTCTTTTCCTCCCCAACTCTCCAATAGAGTTTTTGATAAATTAATTTTCAGCATAAATAATATTATACAGATGTACATATTATTCATTTCTGAGACAAATTATATTCTGTGGTGTTTTACAACTGTCTCCTGGAGTTTAGAATTCCCTCATCTTTTTATTTCCTTAGGTTTCTTTGTACCTGTGGTGACTTCCATACACATACCTTCCAATAGCTTCTCATGTTTATTTTGTGCATAAAGTGTGAGTTATCAGTTAAACCTACCACTAGCGTTTTTGTTTGTTTATCTTGAAGATCTTGCTTCTGAAGCTTTATTTTTCTACTCTAAGCTTTTATCTGGGATGTCCCTTCACCATCATCCTAAAATTCCCTTCACCTCTGACCTATGTTAAATCCTCATTTCTTAGAGTTCCATATATTCTTCCTAAGTCCTTTTTTTTTTTTTTTGAGTTAGAGATTCCTCCTAGCTTATATCATTTGATTGTGTGTGCTTGAACAATTATTTTAAATGGCTGTGAGCTTTAATTTGTATAGGTAATCATAAACCATGTGCTCTGAAAGCTTTCTTTTTTGAGACAGAGTCTCACTCTGTTGCCCAAGCTGAAGTACAGTGGCATGATCTCAGCTCAGTGCAACCTCTTCCTCCCAGGCTCAAGTGGTTCTCCTGCCTCAGCCTCCTGAACAGCTGAGATTACAGGTGTGCACCACCATGCCCAGCTAATTTCTGTATTTTTAGTAGAGATGGGATTTTGCTGTGTTGGCCAGGCTGGTCTTGAACTCCTGGCCTCAAGCAGTCTCCTCACCTCAAGCCTTCCAATGTTGGGATTACAGGCGTGAGCCAGCATACTGGGCCAAATTATTTTGATGGCTCACGTACTTCATTAACTTTCTGTGAAGGAATACAAAGGAGATAAATATTTTTAGAAGCAGTCTGCCTCACGGTATCTCCATTTACTCACTCTGGACTAATAGTTGGGCTCCATGTGGAATTCTAAAGAGAAAATTCTATTATA
Organism: Plecturocebus donacophilus; assembly: GCA_004027715.1. NCBI lineage: Eukaryota > Metazoa > Chordata > Mammalia > Primates > Pitheciidae > Plecturocebus > Plecturocebus donacophilus. The sequence goes on along the minus strand of PVKP010018246.1, from coordinate 4,166 downwards.
TTCTAAACTTATATATTGTTTTTGAGAGGTCTGGTTTGTTTTTTTTTTTTTGGTTTTTCTTTTTTCTAAGACTTTACATGTGATCTATCTTTTCTCTAGAAGCATTTATGATCTCTCTCTGGTTTTCTAACATTTTATGATAAATAATAATGATGTAGGTCTCTTCATTAATTCATTATGTTAATACATTGTTCCCTATAAATCTAGACAGTGAATCAGTTCTGTGAATTTTTAAATGAAATTTTACTTCCTGGATTGATTCTCTATTTTTCTTATTTTTTCTTTTTGATTTTTTTTTCTCTTTCATTGGAATTCAGCTTTTTGTATACTCTTCTCAAGTGTCTGATAACGGTGGTGGTGCCTTTATATTTAAGAGTGATGCACTAAACTGTGTACAAAATGAGACCTTTCAACCTTCTTAGGGTATCTGAGTAAACGACACCTTTTTCATAGGGGAAGTAATTTACATGTGCCTTTTCCAGGGCTATTAAATTTGTCCAAGGAAAATTGGATTCTCTAATTTTCTTTTTGGGTGAACTTAAGCCTGAGTACTGATCAGGAAGAGTCAGAAGGAGTATTTGGTATATAAATGTTCACATAACCAGCCCAGCCTGTTCTTAGTTCAGCACTTCACCCATTTCCCTATCTTCCTTTGCGCTTGGAATTCCTCAGTCTGAAGCCTTTCCAGTTCTTTGCTAGTTTACCTTTCCTCCGTTATCATGCAGGGATAGGAAAAGGATTCTTGTCAGGCTATATGAAGTGGGAATGGGGTTTGAAAGTTCTGCTCTTAATTATCTTCCTATTTTTAGCCCTACTAGTTACCTGGTACCACCATTTTCTGAATTTTCTAGGGTTTGAGGGGTGAATAAGCTTGTTTTTTGTTGGAATCTCCTCTTAGTAGGCTTTTATACTTTAGCTTTTTTCCCCTCTTCTAATCTTATTACCTTTTTGCCATATACTATCTGACCTCAGAAATTGTAATCCAGGATTATCAATATCTTCTAGTTTGTTTACTAAGATGGTTAGTTTTAATTTTTTAGCCTTTCATGTAACTTGGACTACAGGCATGTGCCACTGAAATGGTTTGGCTCTGTGTCCCCACCCAAATCTAACCTTGAATTGTAATAATCCTCACGTGTTAAGGGCAGGACCAGGTGGAGGTAATTGAATCATGGGGATGGTTTCCTCCAGGCTGTTCTCATGATAATGAATGAGTCTCACAAGATCTGATGGTTCAGTAAGCATCTGGCATTTCCCCTGCTTGCATTCCTTCTCTCTCCTGCCACCCTGTGAAGAGGTGCCTTCTGCCATGGTTGTAAGTTTCCTGAGGCTTCCAGCCATGTAGAAGTATGAGTCAACTAAACCTCTTTTCTTGATAAATTGCCCCGTCTTGGGTATTTCTTCATAGCAGCATGAGAATGGACTAATGCAGCCACCATGCCTTACTATGTTTAAAAATTTTTTGTAAACACAGAATCTTGCTGTGTTGCCTACGCTGGCCTTGAACTCCTTAACTCAAATGATCCTCTTGCCTCATCCTCCCATAGTGCTGGGATTATAGGCATGAACCACCATGCCCAGCCAGAAATACTATCTTAAAATCAACTCCACATCATTCATTGGCCCATCATTAAAATTTGTCAGTACTTAAAAATAGCTAAGTCCTCTATTATTTTATTTAACCTTTTACTGTATGTTTTGTTTTGGTTGGTATCATTTAAGCCTCACTTATTGCTTTTACAGCAGTCCAAACAGAGCCTATTCTGTTTTCTTCTCCTCCTCTCTCATTTTCTTTCTTTTTCTTAAGAGATAGAGTCTTACTATGTTGCCCAGGTTGGATTTAAATGCTTCGGCTCAAGTGATCAAATCTGCTTAGCCTCCCAAATAGCTGGAACTACAGGCAGGCATGTGCCACCTTGTCTGGCTCCCCGCTCTTTTATCTTCTATACTCTAGTTACATTATTTCTGCTTTGTCCCCAAAAATAACATTTGTATAATTAGTCTCCACATGGCTGTATGGTAGAGTAGGGGTGGTGCTTAAATGTAAGAAGTTTTACACTGGGATGTGGTGCTTTTTTTTTTTTCCACTCATAGTTATTTTGAAAGTTAGGCATTTTTTTTTTTTGTCTTCAAGTTATGCTGAAGGCATGGCATTGTGTTTTTGTAGATTTATTTTTCTGTCCTTGTTCTATATTCTTTTGGAGGGAGACAGGGCTTAGATGGCAACCATTACTTCAGCTATCTGGAATTCCTCAATTTATTTTAACTTTATACACTATCTTTTCTCCCACCTCTCTTCATTATGAGCAGACTCATTCATTCACAATATGTTTGGTGAGTGCTATGTGCCAGGCATGGTTCTAGGGATATAGTAATAAACAAAACAAATGTCTTTGTCCTCATAAATATTATATTCCAGTGGTAGAGACAAAGAATAAGACAAATAAGTGAATATATACTATAATGTTAGGTAGTGATTAATGCTGTGTTTAAAAAAAATAAACAAGCTGTGTGCAGTGGTACATTCCTGTAGTCTCAGCTGCTTGGGAGGCAGAGACAGAATGATCACTTGAGCTCAGAAGTTTGAGTAGCCTCTGCACTTCAGCCTGAGCAAGAAAACAAGACTGTCTCTAAAAGTATAGCTATATCAGTCAAGAACTTGGGGACGTTCTAGTGCTACCTACAATAGTTGAGAAAGACCTCTTTGAGAAACTGTCACATGAGTAACTTTTGTTTTGTTATAGGATAGTCAGTACATCTGTTTATATTAGCATTTACCTTTTGTAAATCAGTAAGATTTTGCCACTGATCAGGTTTCCGTGATAAATTGTTTAATTTTAAAACCTCTGTAGTAGAATGGGCACGTGGTATTATGGAATTCATACCAAATAAGAAGAATTTTACAGAAAGTATAACCTCAAGCTGTCTACTATTCAACTCTTCTTGTTCTGCTTTAGAGAACTGATATTGATAGAAGATTATTTGAGGAATATATATAATCTATCCTTTCTTTAGAAACTCTACGTTTTATGCTTGGACCATCAGAAAAACTGTTTACTTGAAAATGGTTTACAGAAAAACTCTTTACCCTGACGTATATTGATTTGTTGCTTTTTGTTTTTTGAGACAGGGTCCCGCTCTGTCACCCACACTAGAATGCAGTGGTATGATCATAGTTCAGTGCAACCTCAAATTCTGGGACTCAAGCAATCCTGCCACCTCAGCCTCCCTAGTAGTCAGGAGTATAGGCGTGTGCCACGATACCTAGCTAATTTCTGAGTTTTTTTTTTATATTGAAGCCTTAATCTTTCATTGAGGAATACTACAATAAACAGTCTGAACTTACTGTTGAGAAGTTGTTGAGGACAACATAGTCTTCTCTATTAATTAATGTTTAACACGTTATGAAGAGTTCATTTTAATATCACTTGTTTCTTATAAGAAAGTTACATTTTATCTCTTCAAGAATGTAAAGTAGAAAACTAAGCATGTCTTACTTTTTGCTTTCAGTGTCAGGTAATTAGAAACAAATTCAAAGCTAATTCAAGACTCTTCTGCCATGTATTTCTTTTTCTCCCCAATCTTATACTGTTCTGTTTTCCCTGATCTTTTTTTTTTTTTTTAAGATTGTCTCACTAATTATGGAACAATGGCAGGGATGCGTATGACAGAGAGAGCAGATAGATATGTCAGTAGCCTGGAATGCTATTGCCTCTTCAAATCATTAGTTGTATGAGCATAGGTGAGTTAGGCAACATTTCTGGGCTGTTAATTTCATCTGCAAAATGAGAAGATTAAAAGATCAAATATGTTTAGCTGCAGAACTCTGTTTTCATGGGAAATAATTTAGAAGCCCAAAATATAAGCCAATTAGTAGCAGAACTGTTGTGGTCAGGCCATTGCCATAGAGGCAGGGAAACCAAGCCTCATTTTTTATCCAGATCATGTTAGAACTGTCTCTTGGAACAAAGAAACACTACCTCCAATGTATCTGCAGTACAGTGTTCTGTACTGCAGCCTTGACTACACTACTTTTTCCCTAACTACAGCCAAGTTTCACATTGTGTAGTGGGCCTCCTGTTTGCCATCTTCGTGAAGATTCTGAATTTTTCTGGATGGATAAAAATCATAAGATAATAAATGAATATTTCAGTGTTTTTTTTTTT
>PVKP010018245.1:0-44573 GCA_004027715.1 Plecturocebus donacophilus | reverse complement strand
GTGGGGATTGGACCAGCCGAGCCCGACTAAAAGAGCATCCAGTCCCGTACAATCCGCACTGAGAAGTGCTGCGCCAGCCATAAGAGTCGTGCTGGCGACCTGTGTGGCTCCTTCACTGGGAATCTCCCAGTCTGTGGGCATCAAAAATTCGTCTGCAATTGTAGCGTCCACTTGCTCTCTGCGATTTCACTGGGAGCTACAATCCTGAGCTGCTGCTACGTGGCCATCTTGGATCTCTCTCTCAAGTCTAAATTTCTTACGTGTGATGATTGTTTATTAAAAAAAAAAAAGAATTCCTTTTTTTTTTCTTAGCATGGTCCTTATGGCCATGTGACCTCCTTCTCTTTACAGTATGGACCTTCATAGTCTTCTCCTGCACCCAGCTGCTTCAGCTTTTAGTTATCCCTCTTCAAAGTTTCAAAACTTTTCTGTAACTGAACCATTTAATCTTTGAGCCAGATAACACCAGTAATAAAGTAGAAAGATGCAACTGCTGAAACTTTAGCATGCATATTCCTCACAAATTATATGCCAGATGCTTAGTTAGATGCTTAGGATGATCAATTGTCTTGGTCTGTCCAGCATTGAAGGATTTCTGAGGCCATGAGAATTTTAGCACAATTAGGGTAGTCCTAGGCAAACTAGAGTATTTGATCAATAAGCTGGAAATAGTGATAAATGGGACCGTCTCATGGAACTTCATGAAGCCTACAGCCTTGCTGAGAACTCAGACCTTAAACAAGAAATTACAATTGAGATGAATGTAATAAAACCTATAGGTGATAAGCAAGAAACATACTGCAAAAATATTTTGGGGGGCTCTGACAAATCAGAGAAGTCCCTCTTCCCTTAGGAATTGAAGTATAAGCAGTGAATTTTTAAAATATAGTTTAAATACCTGATATATGCCTGAAACTATCAATTTTTAAAATATGATTTAAATACCTAATATATATCTGAACTGTCCTAGAAAATAAGGGATAATACTGAACAATAATGATAAAATCCCTTCCCTCAGAGGGCTTACAATATAGTTGGATAAAAAGGTCATACACGTAGCAGAAAATAAAAGGCTAAGTAATTTCAGAAAGTGATAGTATGAGGCCAACTAAAAGACTGACTGGTGGTGAATGGTAATAGAATTTGAACTGAGACCAGAATGCTGTGTAGGCACTAACCAAGTGAAGATGTGGAGGAAGAACATTTTTGTAAAGGTAAGACCTTTGGAAACTATGCAGCCAAAACAGGCTTAACACATTCAGACAACACTCTCTGCTTGCTTTCTACATTCCAACTGTGTTAAACTGTGTTTCCTCAAACAGAACCACCAGTTTCTTGCCTGAGAAATGTGCTGTTCTCTTTTCTTTTGCCATCCCCACATCCCCAACTAGGGACGATTCCTTTAATTCATTTATACATGCTGTTTACATGTCACCTCTTCAAAGAAACCTTCTATGGCCAGTATGTGTAAAATACCACTCATCTCCAAGGAACTGTTTAACCTAATCCTATATTTCCCAATATGATAGCCACTAGTCACGTGTATCTATTTTCATTTAAATTAATCATAATTAAATAAAATTAAAAGTCCAATTCTTCATTAACACCATCCACGTTTCAAATCCTCAATAATCACATGTAACTATCATATTGGTTAACACAGGCTATTTCAATCATTGCAGAAAGTTTTATTAGGCAGTGCCTCTCCAACTTGCTTTATTCCCTGCCGAGCACTTGTCATCGCCAGGTTTTATTTGTTCACTCATTTATTTTATTCTCCCCTTGAAAATCTATGAAGGCAAGACTTAGTACTACCTCTTTTCATTTATGCATTCCAAGTGGTTAGAAGAGCACCTGACACTAATAAGAAGCTAATTTGCAGAGTTAATTTTTAAAAAGACTTGTACGACTAGAAGACATGAGCTAGTAATCATCCCTGTTGTCTAGGGTCCTGTCCATCAAAATTTTTATTTTTGAAAGTTTTTTGAGTTAAACTATTTTAAATGTTCAAATATACAAACCCATTTTATTGGTCAATAAGTTAACACTTTAAAATCATGTCTTTTAACCATCCTGACATCCCCTTTCACTCTCAGAAGTGTCCTGGTATGTCCAGTACAGTATATAATATTACTTAAGGGAAAATGCATTATGAGACAAGACTCTAATAGGAGTATGGATTTTACCTGGCATATACTATGTGAGTCGTATTTATTTGGCTAAACTTTCAACAGCTGTACTCTTCTACTCATGACTGGTGTTAATGCTAACTGGCTCAAAGATTACATGGTTCAGTTAGAGATCATGTACCCTTTGAAGGTACGTAACTAAAGATTGAAGTAGCAAGACAACTAAAGACTGAAGCCACTAGGGGTAGGAAAGAACTAAGGAGGTCCACAATTTAGAGAAAGGGAGGCCACATAGCTATTCAGACCATGTTAAGAAAAATATGGAACTACTTTTTGTTGTAAACAACCATCACATTTTTGAAATTCAGACTTATACTAAGTTCAGAATTCATTACATTTAGGGTCCATAAGCCAAGAAATTAACATGAAACCTATCTTAGTAAAACTACTATCTGCAGCAACTTGAAGAAGCTAATCTCAAACTACTCTTTAGCAATACCTTGATAGTTCAGAACGCACAGAGATACCACAGACCAAAAAAGAATGCATATTTTGTTCTAATTAGAGCTGAAAGCTATTGGAGGGGTTAATATAGGATAGGACTTACCTGATTTTAAAGTTGAGTTGTAGTAAGCCCAGGCACAATAAAAAACTTATTGGGTAGAATAGCTTTCCCAGTGATTGGCCGTGATATAGTCTCAGACAAGAGAGAAGATACATGGATCACAACAGGAAAAAAACAAAAAAAGTGGCAAAACATAAAACCCAATCAGCAGGCACGGATCAACTCATGGGGGCTTTGAAAAGCATGTATAATAGCTGGGGCTTTTGCATAGTGGGAAGCTGGAGAGGAGTTTAAGCTGAGGGAAACATCACTGGTTTCACCTCTCAGAGAGATTGCACTGGAGGCGGTGAAGAGAACGACAGAGGGGGGATAATACGGAGGGCTGTGAAGGCAGGTAGATGATCCTGAGACAGCCCAGGTAAGAGCAGATACTGTCATAGCCTAACGCTACAGCAGCGAGATAGAGAACTATGGGTGGGCTAGAGAGGCATTTTGAAGTTATAACTTACAAGTCTGAGTAACTGTTTATGGGCTATAATGACCATGTATTTTGACTTGAATGACTGCATGAATCTTGGTATAATTTACTCAAACAGGAAGCTCCAAAGGAGTAAATTGGATGAAGGAGATCAGAGTTCAGTTTCAGCCAAGTTCTAGGCTAGGCGTCTGCAACACACCTAAGTTGAAATGCCCAGCTGATTATTAGATAGAAAGGCTGAGAGTAAGGAAAAAAAACTAGAGCTGCAGATTTGGGACTCCAGGCATACAGCTACCAAAATAAGGAACACCTGAAGTCACTTCTTCCTAAGGGATGGAGTACTCCCAAAATAACATTTTTAGAAATATAAGAGATCTTAGAGGTCATTTAGTCCAATTCTCCGATTTCTCAAATGAATAAACTATTTTTCCAGAGAGGGAAAGCGATTTGTTAAGGACTATGTAGAGAGTAAGCTGCAGAGAGAGAATATGTCAAAACTCATCTCTCTAAATACAGTCCAGCACCTTACACGGTGTAAAATAAAATTACATCTTAGCTTACTTTAAGTATATGCAAAAAATCTCTGACTTCCAAAAGATCACATTACACCTATAAATTTGGACAAGAATACTGTGTGAGTATGATTAATTACAATGTATAAAAGTTCTAGTTGTTGTTATATTATTAATTAGTTTAATGAAGCATTAATATAGATCGAAAATATGATACTAGTGAAGTTTTCATTTTAGAAATCAATATCTCATTAAGAAGTTATTGCTGTATCTATAGGCATCACTAGATTAATCTCCTAGTGTAAAAGAAGAAACACCCCAATAGCAGAAAGTACTTACATTCATGAAGCATTTTTATTTTTAATTTATTTAAAAGACATATATTTTAGTTTTGTAGAAAATATAGAATGACTCTGGTTATATCTCACCCTTAGGCTCTAGCAAGTCTAGTATACAGTCCCTTTCATTCTTAATCTTTGTGATATTAAAAATATTTGAACCATTTAATAATTATAATTTAGTACAACATAAACACACACACACACACACACCAAAATATGTTTTCAAAATGGTTATTCTTTTCTGTAAGTTAACCCAGAATTATTATTAATAAGTAAATATGCTGTCTTCTTCTCTTCTAAGTTATGGAAAAGGTCAGAATTAATGTCCAGTGTCAGAAACTTTAAAAATTAAATCAGGAAACGATCCTAGGAATCATCAAAAGACCCTTGGCATGTCTCCGGCCTCATTTCTCACATGTCTCTTGCTCTCACCATATTCCAGTCACATTGATCTTCTTTATGTTTTTGAGTATGACAAAATTATTCACCTGCACTGCCATTCGGTCGGCCTGGCATGTTTTTTCCTCAGATCTTTTACATGGCTAGACCATTTTTACTGTTCAGGCATTGACTCAAACTTCACCTTCTCAGAATCATTCTCTACCCACCCTACTTAAGGGAAATTTCCCCCACCCCCAGTTATTCTCCAAGCCAGTTTTCTATTCTCTTTGTTTTACAGTAGCTATCACCTCCTGTCCATCATAAAATTATATTATTAATATATTTGTTTGTACATTTTCCCTTGCTTTTCAAACTAGAATGGGAAATCCAATGAAGCAAAGGTCTTGTCTGTCTTGTTCACAGTTGAATCTACACTGATTAGTTTCAGCACTTCATGCATAGCAAAACTCCATAAATGTTTTTCAGTAAATGGATCTAATATATCTTCTTCAAGTTTGGGAGTCTGTGGCCCACTAACCAATCATAGTGCAGAGGCAAAACCCCCAATTTTCTCGTTTAAAGTCAAGAGCTTTTTTTTAAACCACACATATTGTCTCTATCTCATTTCAAAGAGTTCTCCTAACAACATTTAAATATTTCTGAAAATTGATAAATAATAATATGATAGAATACATTTATTGAATGCCAATTAAGCTCCAAGCCTTGCATTAAGTGTTTTACTTACTTTAGCACATTTAATCTTTCCAATAACTTTATGTCAGTAAATCCTAAATCCTAGTATTAGATTGGGGGTTCAGAGGTGAGGAGAGAAAGACAGACTCAGATAGATTTAAGTAATGTGTCCATGTTCACATATCTGCGTTTTTTTTTAATTTCAAACACTGATATAATTATTGCTATGTTGTGTTAAGTGAACTTTACATGGTATTTCATTGGGAATTTGGGGTAAAATATATGCTCCAAGAATAACAAACCCTGAGAACACATAAATATTACAACAAATCAGACTGGCCAGATTTGTATTATTTGCATGTCACAATGTGATGACAAGAGTGGCAAGAGCTTCCACTAGGTTATTTCATATTGATCACTAGACTACTGGGCTGCTGGAAAGGTCCATGGCCTGAGGCTTACTGATAGATTGTTCACCACCATAAATTCTCAAGGGCCTAATGGTGAAGTGTCAGCATTTGGGCCCCAAGGATAAAAAGATTAATAAAACTCACAAGCTTATATTTCACATGTATGTTTTACCCTAAAATAAAGCAACTCCAAATCCTACATTTATCAAATTGATTTTCTGTGTGTTAACGTCAGAATTTACAGATTTCCTTTCAAGGTCCTCAAAAGTCTCTAAATGTTATAATAAATAATATATTTACAGATTATTTAACTTAGGGAAAAGGAAAGATTCTCTTTTAAGTTCTTATTTTCAGGATTGGACAAAGTTTAAGAAATAGAAATATTCTCCTCTTCCGAGACTGAAATGGGAAAGGTGAGAACCCATTGAGTCCTGTGTTATTTGAATTTAGAAGTAAACTGAGGCAATTCAAATTATTAAAAATATTTGGAGACTGATTTCCTACTTGGAATTTTTATAATATCTCAAATTAAATAATAGTAATCCATCAATATAAAAATAATTTTAATATTTTAGCTCCCTCTTTCAAGGAGCCTAAGAGTAGTTGACAACATCCCTAAACATGTTGTATTTGCTTCATCCCTAAAGAGAACTGGTCATGATCTATCTATTAGGAATAGAGTTTTCCATTTCATTATATGTGGGCAGGATAGCACCGTTGAACAAAGGAGAGCATTAATTACAGTCTCCCTGGGCAACATGGTAAGAAAGTTTAGAGCTTATGTTGCTTCAGTTTCCTCACCTATCACAACACAGCAGTTGAAATGATGAGCTCAAAGGTGGCTTTCCTCCCAGGTGGACTTAACCTTTGACCTAAGGATTGCCTCTCCTCTCACCCCATGCCAGGCCTCTGAATTCAATTCAAAAGGTTATAAAAACACTGATATTTATTTTAAATATATGTGTATGTCCATTATCACATTTTTTTTCTGGGTTAAGGGAAAACAGTTTTATTTTGCTGGATTCTAAAAAGAATGCATAACAACCCCACTGCTCTAATCTTAAGAACCACTGTCTAATTCTATCTATAAGAGGCTATATCTTATAATAGTTAAAATAGCATATTCTGGAATCAAACTCTTGGGTTTCATTTCTACTCCAAAATACTAATTTTCCGACCTTGCACAAATTACATAATTTCTTTGTATGTCAGTTCTCTTGTCAATAAGAATAAAGGACAATTATAGAATATTCTTTATAAGGTTGCTCTAAAAAATTAAAAAGATATTACGTAGGGAAAATGTTTGGTACATAGTAAGCACTTGATGCTATTTTTATTTATGTTTTAATAGAAAATTTCCATAAGATCAAATCAGGTGTTTATCTTTCTTATATGTAAGTAGAGAATAACAGAGCTTTTAAATATTTGTCAAATGAATGAATAAATAAATGGACAAACTAAGTCAATAAATGGACAAACTAAGGCTTTTGAGTAAGCAGTTTAGTAAATATCTAACCTCAGAGATGAACCACAGTTTATTCCAAATTGTGCTGAATAATGAAGGAGCATTAGAGGAAAACACTGAGGAAAATGCTTGGTCACGTCATCTTCATGTCATTTTCTTTCCCTAGTGCTAGATCCGTCATCCAAGCTTTCTGTGCAAATAAACAGCCTGCTTAGAATTATCTTGGTTTTATTTCTTTGCTCTCACAAGTATATTTTCCCCTAAATCTCTAACCAAAATGTACTGTCTAGCTAACGATTTTTAAATAGCTTCAATTAATCTCCCCAGTGTATACTCTATTTTGAGCTTTTTTCTTCAACTTTCTTTCAGAATATTTATTCTAAGTGTTATGCAGTTGCATTAACACTCACAAAAGAAAGTGATAGAAAAAAATGTGTGTGCACGCTCTGTATGTGTGTTAAGTTCATGTTGACTAATTGTAGCACTGCTGTTACTATTTCAATTATTAGTAGTATTTAGCAGACATCTGTTAACACTGGGGTTTTAGACAGCCTTGTTCTCTAACAGCAGGAGATCTGAAATAATGATCTTTGAATATTAAATTCACCTTTGAAATGCATTTTGTACTCAAACATTTTGAGACATTTCTCACACTTCTTAATTATTACAGACTTGAAACATGGTTTGGTATGCTAGAAAGAGCTAAACTCGAGATGGCTTTAGTTCTAGTACTTGCTCCTCCTCTAATTGCTGGTTGAATTTCTGAACAACCCTTAAACTCCCCAGGCCTTGATCTCCTCATATATAAAATTAATGATGGGAAGAGTTGGCTAGATGATCTCTACGTTGCAGGTCAAATAATCCTGTGATTCTAGCTCTGAAAAGGAAGTCAAAGACATGAGTATTGAAAAAGTAAGTTCTATTGAGTTGCTCTTGCCAAATCAACCTGGAGAATTCTGTACTTTATTTTTCCTTTCAAGGATGAACATGGGGAAAAAAATAGTATAAATCACTTTGCATATCACATAAAATCATTTGCATATCACATAAATGTAATATGCAAATATCACTTTTAAGTACTCATTAAAACCAAGCCTCATGTTACCCAAGCCCATGTAAGAAATAGTTGTATCTGACCATTTTATGCCTAACTTGATCACTATTTATATCCATCCATCAAACATTTGACGAGCATTCACTATGCAGCAGCCACAGGACACAGAGATAAGTTGTACATAAGCCCAGTCCTAAGAACCCACAATAACAAGGATTTAAGGTGACACTCAGGGTGACTTCAGCAAGATGGCAGAATAGAAAGCCTCTTACTCCTTCAAAAACACTATTCAACAACAGTACAAGGATCAATTCCCTTTGTGGAAAATCTAGAAAACCATTAAGATGTCCATGCATCTCAGTGTAAAACCAACCCATCTAAGCCAGTAGGAAAATGTATGGCACCTACTTACCATAGCTACTCCCCACAGCTCAATGTAGCATGACCAGAGACAAATCCCAGCTCCAGGCTTCTCTCTGAGGAGGAAAACAGAAGACAAAAATAACCATCCAATATGTAGAATTTCTACTCAGCAGCAGCAGAGCATACATTTTTCTCAAACACACATGGATAGACCACATGTTAGGCCACAAAGTAGGACTTAACTATAAGAAGATTGACATAATACCAAATACCTTTTTAATGAAATGAAACTAAAAATTAATAGCAAAAATGTTTTGAAAATTCACAAATATATTTAAGTAAACAACACTCTCCTAAACAACCAATAGGTCAAAGAAAAAAATAAGAAGGATAATTAGAAAATACCTTGAGACAAATAAAAGTAAAAACACAACACATCAAGACCTTTGGAATACAGCAAAAGCAGTGCTAAGAGAGCTATGTATAAGGGTAAATGTCTGCAAAGAAAAGAAAGATCTCAAATAATCATCAGAGCTTTATACTTTAATAAACTAGAAGAAGAATAAACTAAGTACAAAGATAGAAGATGGAAGGACATAGCAGAGATTACAGCAAATATTAACCAAATAGAGAAAAGAAAAAAAAGAACAAAAACTGAGATCCTTTTATTTAAAAAAAGACAAAATTGGCAAATCTTTAGCTAGAATAAGAAAAAAAGAGAGAAAACCCAAAGAAAATTAGAAATGAAAGCACTGGGGCAATAGGCCTTTAGTTATGTGGTGGTAAGTTGTGGGCAGAGGGGAAGTTTACTATCGTCCTGTAATTAGGTCTTGTCTTTTAGTGAAACTTTCTTTGGGCTATGAACCATACAAGTACTTCTCAATATTTTGTCCTCCCTTTAAGTGAGACAGGATGGCTGGAGTGGTCTGGTGTTGAGTATTTTCCTTTCTTTCACATGGAAAGACGGAGGGGGCTGGAGTTGGGAATCTCCTTCCCCTAGGTCAGTTAAGCCCTAAAAAATCCCATTACGTTAGGCACTGGTTAAATAGTTTTTTCTGAGGGAAAAACTTGAGAGGAAGAAAAGAATATTCTGATGTACTTCAGATGGTTCCTTTTTCCCTCCCACTACCAGAAGCATAAAAGGATTTTTTTCTCTGATACTCACTGTGAGGACTTTGTAGAACTCTAAGACGTAAATCTCATGAAAGTGTGCCCCCTCTCCCCTGTTGATTGGGTCTCCTTGGAGTTTATAGTGTATAGTCTTGTTCACACTGAGCCTCAAGCAATTTTTCAATTACAGTTCAGGTTTCTCTACCTTGGCATTGGCACCCAAAGAGGTTTCTGCTCTTGGGTTTCTGCTCTGGTAAATTGTTACACTCTATATTCACCTATCAGTGTCTTTGATTTTGGGGACAGTGGTTTGCCCTGTAACCTCACTTCTCTTAAGGATGTAACAAGAGCTGAATTTTCAGTTTGTTCAGGTTTGTACTTTGTGTTAGGGCAAAGTGGTGCCTTTCAAGCTTCTTACATGCTGAACCAAAAACCCAGAGCACCTGGTATACAGGTTTTAAAAATTGAAACTAATTAAATGTCCTTCATAAATAAGGTTAAATTTACCATGGTTCATGGAATATGGTCAGACAGAGTATGAAGCAACCACTATAAATGATGTTATGCATACTTACTGACAAAGAAAGATATCTACACTACTTAACTGGAAAACAGAGTATAAAAATATACTTGTAAATAATTCTAACTTTGTTTTCAAAGATGTTATATGTGGGAATATTTATATATACATTATGCATGAAATCTGGTATTATATACACAAAAATATTAATACAAGTTTTCTTTGGAGAGTATATGACGAATACTTTATTATCTTCTTTATGTTTTTCTGTAGTTTATTTATTTGTTACCATCAATATGCATTGTTTTTAAAATGACATATGTATGTAAATGAACAGCCACAGCCTCACCTGAATAAGTTAATGACAACTTGAAAGCTTGTGAAGTGAAGGAGTGATATTATTTTCTTTCAAGAAGGGAAGGCCTTCTGGAAATTCTGTGCTGCATTCTCATTTTCAGCTTTATCTCCCTCTCGTTCTTCTTGATGGATGTCCTCCAGGGACCCCTCTGTTTTTATAATATCTATAGCATTTAATGTTTGTAGGTCTCATCTGCACTTATCTATTGTCTTTAATTATTAGCTCTCTCTTATGTACCTATGTATTGCCTCTTGAACTAGCCTATATGTTCTTCATGGATAGGTCTTGTACAATGTCTAAAATAAAAATGGAATAAATAGTAATATATAATAGTAAGGAGTAAAAACAACCATTAATGAAGGACCATTTGATTTTAGGCATTGTACTATAGACATATGTTAACTTACTTTACGCTCATAATAATTCCACGAAGTTGGTATGATTGACACCATTTTACAGATGAGGAAACTAAAGCTTAGGGAAATTAAATAACTCTCTCTGGGTCATAGATCCAGTAAGTTATTGAAGCAGAATCCTCTATAGCACTGATCACAGAGCTGTATATATTAGCAAGCCCTCGACAAAGAATGGTAAATGCCATGTTTGATAGGCATCTTCTTTCTTGGGGTACAGGCAAGGAAATTTGTTTGAAATTTCTAGACCCCCTACAATATGGCCTAAGCAAGTACAGTGCTAGCTGCCCGTAGTCCAAGTGCACCCTTAAGTATGCAGACATGCCCTACCACAAGCAGAATTCCAGGTGCGTACAGAACTTTGGTCCTACAGACCTCTGGTCCTTGCTAAGTCTAGGGTCAAGACAGCCCAGAATAATAGGCAAGACTGATTGAGATTTACTCAGCTGCTTACAGATTTTCAACATTATTTATCCTATTCACACTACACCTTTTGGTTTAATTCACATCCAATTAGTCTCTGTTTTTAATTCACATCCAATTAGTCTCTGAGTTTTGTTTTGTTTTGTTTGTTTGTTTTAAAGCTTTTAGTCTCTGTTATGTAACTAGTCATTGACTTGCACACCTCTGTGGCTATGCTTACAGTGTTCCTTTATCTTAGAAACACATCTCCCCTTCCCTTGTCTACATTAAAATTTTTGACTGAGTCTTCTAACCCAGCTCAAATGTTATATTTTCTCTGTAACTCTCCCAGATCTTCCTATATTGAATCTTTATCTCTGCATCTAAGTTCTATATGGCCTTTGCCCCAATGCATTATAATTATTTCCCTGGGTACATGTGTCCTCCACTAGACTGTCAGCTCTTTGTGGGCAGAGTACAGTGTCACTTCACATTTCATGCCTCATATATAGTAAGTAGTTAATAAATGTAAGTTAAATTGAATGTAACTAGGAAGATACAAAGACCATGATAGAGTTAAGCTAGCCATGCTTTAGGCCAGTAATTTTCCTCTCTCTGATGTGATTCTCTATTTCTAGGAATGCATTTAAGAGATGAAATAATTCTGAGGTAGGAGACTCTAAAGGGAAACATTCTACTTTTCACAGTTTCTCTTTTTATGTAGGGTGAGTCTTGGTCTGAATTTATGAAATATCAGGCAAACTCTTGTTAAAATCTCTGTATCAAAACTTATACCAATGCCAAGATTATTCTTGAAAAATATTCTATATTAAATTAACCATTCCCTTCCATTAGGAAAAATAATAGAAAGCTGAAGCCAACCCAAACAACATTTAAAGTACACACAGAAGATTTAGAGGCATAGAAATCATGAACTGAGCTGCCACTGGATGTCCTAATAGCAATCCTTTCACCGAGACTTATTTATTAAATGTTTGTGAATTGCTAAGTGCTGTCAAACGTCTTCTAGAAAGAAGGACTGGATGTCACCTTCCTCATGGGAGGGATTGTGCCAAGAGCAATATTGCTCATGTCATTAGTGTGTGGTGAGAAGATGCTGTGAACCCTCTTTGAGAGGTTATAGGAAAGTCACTCTGCAACTGACAAAGCATCTTCATTCTCATTACTGGAAATGCCAAGTGGGGAAGGAAGTGGGTCAGACTGTCCCTTGCTCTCCTTGAGATTGCATCATTGTTTCTGGCCTTTGTCATCCAACGACTGTTTCAACTTCTCTTACTCTGTATTGAGCCGTATGTTCAATATGGAGCATAAGTAGCACTTTTACAGAGTAAAAAGCTTTCTCTACTTCATTCTCATTAATCTGCTGTAAAAAATAATGACTCTTACTTTGGCCAGTCTCGTGGCCCTGTCATCCAATTGAGTTTTCTGAACAAAAATCAGGTCAGCAGGCATTGCAGCCACTTTGTCTCTTTGTTTTTACCCCCAGACAAAATGTCAGTAAAATGTCAGTGAATTCTGTTTCTATAGAGAAAATAGATTCCGAAAAACTTATCTACTTTAGGACTTGGGTCACTCCTCTTAAGATGTTTAATTTTTTAAAATATAATAACACTACTGACACATACACACACACGAACTTTCCCTAAAGAGTTTATCTTAAAAGTAGTTATCCAAAGGATTTTTCAGAACTAATTGTTAGCCAAAAAATAAAATTATCTTTTCTTAGGCAGTCACAGCCTCTCAAAATTTTAGGGCAGGAAGGCAACTTGGAAATAATCTTAATAAATTATTTTATTTCCAAGATAAAGAACAATTTGATAGGCTAACCACTGTCCCAGTATCACACTGTTAGGGACAGGACTCAACCTAGAACCTGAGACTCCTAACTCTGAGCAGAATGTTCGTGTTTAATTAGTTTTTTGTGCCAAAGGGGAGAAAACTGTTTCATTGAACTACAGAAACAGTAGAATCATAATATGCATCTGATTTTAATCTGCCTATGCAGTTAAAATAATCACACACAATCAACAAAGAGAAAACCCTCCAATTTCCAAAGAAAAATAACTAATTTGAAAATAAACCCCTTGGCCTAATGGTAGGGGTCAAGTTCAGAATGTTGGTATGGTGCATGTGTTTTGATCAAACAAATGTTTCATTGCATTGGAATCAGTTTGTTATGAAAAATGCCAAAACAACCATTCAATTCAGTAAAATTGGATAAAATCAGTGAGAAACAATTCCAAATTGGTCTATTGAAAAGAATTGAATGTAATATGTAACTAGATATAGCCGGAAATTAAAAGAGCAAACAAAAGAATGGGAGCGCAGCACCAGAATCCTACCCCGGGAAACCATAGACATAAGGAAAGAAAGGAAACCATCTGAGGATGTGTTAAGACACCTTTTAGAGTGCATGCCTTCCCCCATGCCTTCTTAATTTCTCCATCCCAAAAGATGGGCTATTGGAATGGATGTTTATATACCTTGAACAATGCCCCTACCATGCTTGACTGTACCAGAGCAGGTCATCTGAACCAAGCTGAGGCAGTAAGTACCCCCCTGGGAGTGGGAACTGAGACAAGAAAAAATCAGCCTTATTGTGTGACTAAAATCCTAAAAATTAACAACAGTGCATATGGAAATGAATGTGTGACTTCCACATGGACTGGCTATGAGGGAGAGCTGGTTGACTGAAAAGTTTACAGATAGGCAGAAAACAGAGTTTCTGATTTTAATAATTGCTATCAAAAAAAATAAACAGTGGCCCATGAAAGAACATTATACAGTGAACATAAGTCATGAGAGGGATGGTCAGAAATTTTTTAACTGAAACCTAATGGATGAGGAGCCAGCCAAGGAAGGAGCTACATGAAAGATATTTTAGGAAGCATAGATACTATGAGCAAGGGCACGTGGCAAGAAAGCTTTGCATTTTTATGGATCTGACGAGGACTCTGTGATTGGAGCACAGTGGCTGAGAGAGACAGAGAGTGAGTTTGAAGATGCTTTGTCCAATTTGCCGAGAGCGGTATGGGTATTCTGTCACCAAGTATTGTCATTCATAACATTCCTTTTACTCTCCAAATGCCTCAGTTTTGATAATGATTTAAGTGATTGCCCTATTTAAAGGTAAAAAATGTACATTTTCTTCCACACACAAGGGAAACCGTTGAAGATTTTGAGCTTGTAACTGTCAACATCAGATCTATATTTTTGAAAGATTATTGTAGTAAAGAGTATAAATTAGAAAGCAGAAAGCACAGTCTATGGGTAACTGGGCTTTGGGTCTAATTTGGTATTAGTTTTCTTTCCCATTCTCATGTCCTTCATGTATTGAAGGACAGGAGTTGATGGGAAGGCATGCATACAGCTGCCATCATGGACAGAGAAGGACACAGAACACTCAGGTCATACCAGTAAAAGACAGAAAGAGTCCTGGACTACCAAGACAGTTATCTTAGTTCTTGTAGACATATCCTCAGGACAATTATATAAGAATATTCACTCATATCTATTTAATGCTATCAATTAAAGATAATTCTTCTGTAAAAAATGCAAGCATAATCCTTAGCCAAAGTCAGAGATGAAAGAAAAAAATTATAGAAGGAGCCAAAAAATAATTCCACATATAGCTGCTGAGTTCTGCATAAGATTAAAGATGATTTTGAAACCCCTGAAATGGGTGCCTTTAAACAGAAAGTATGCATGGCAATCAGCAATCCCCACAAATAAACATAGTTATGAGGAAAGAAAGATTACCAATTTAAAAAATATTGCTGGCTTTCAGTCATACTAGATGAAGTAAATTACGACAGATAAAGTTGGCTGCCTCTTTAAAATAAGAGACTCCTCTCCATGCTCCCTACTTGGCTTGAGTTGCTATAGAGAGTGATAAGGAATTGCTTTCACAAATAAGCGTGAGTGAGATTTCTGTGAGGTTATCTTTAAAGGAATAAGAAGGTCAAATCAAATGTGACGGTGGTAAACAGGGAAGAAAAGGCCTAAGATTGTAGTGGTTTGTAAAGGCATCTCCAAACTCCATGGTGTTCCAAGTCATGGTCTATTTTTCTAAATCCAATTTATAGGTTTGGATTATTTTAGGGATGCATCCTTTCCCTAGCCCAACCTCTCCACTTTTATATTCCTCACATCCCACCCCACCACAAAAGAAACAATCTATTGCTTCTTCAGACAAAGATATCAGCCTATTCCCTTTATCAAGAGCAATTTTCTCTTTTTTTTTTTTTTACAGAAAAGGTTGCATAGTCCTAAAGGATGTAATGAAAGCAAGAGAAAAAGTAGAATTTCCACAGTAGTAGAATTTGCACAGTATAAGTGTAATTAAAAGTGCATATTAAAATATATATGTTGAAACTGAGAAAATGGTAACTTAGAATTGTGACATTATACAAACATTGCTCAATTCAATTAAAAAATGCATACAGAGTGGCCTTTTGTGTGCCCCAAATCACGATAGCATCCATGAGCAACATGGAAGGCACTTAAAAGATGTTCTGTGCTCCTAAGATTAAGGTATATTTCTGGAAAGGGTCTGCAAGGTAGACAAAGCATGGGGGCAGGAACAGGAAATACCTGTATATGAGCCGGGAGGTGCAGGGGGAGCGGAATCCCAAAAGATACACAGAAATTGAAGCAGCATTTGTCATAGGTGATCCAAAGACCACCTGCCTCAGAAATAGTTGGAATATTTACACAAAGGTAGATCCTGAGATCCCTTTATAAGCTGAGTAAACCAGATTCTCTGCAGATGGGGCCTAGAAGGCCAATAAAATTATATTATTCTCCTGAGAAAAACCCTTTAAACAAAATGAGAACAAAGTTCAAATACTTTACTGGGTCCTACACAATCTGGCACCTGCTTTCCTCTCTGTCCATCATTTCTCCAATCCTCTAGTCTCTATGCCCACCTGCAACACAGACATCTCACTCTTCAATTAGCCTCCAGTTACACTGATATTCTTTCCAGTCCCCAAATGGCAAAGATTCCCTATATTGTCTCCTGATTAACTTGTTATGCCTCCTTGTTGGGAAGTTTTCTATCATCACCATAGAATTGTTCTATCATCACCATACATGTTAGCATCTCACCAACACCACCATTTTCTATGTCACTAACCTATATTATGTTCCTTATAATATTTTCTTAGTTTTCTGTTGTTGCTGTAACAAATTGCTACAACCTAGTAGATTAAGACAGTACAACTGGACTATCTTATATAATTCTGTAGTTCAAAAGTCCAAGTATCTTACTAAGGTTAAGATCAAGGCATTGGCAAGCCTTCAGTTCTTTTTAGAGGCTTTGGGTCATAAGCCATTTTCTTCTCTTGACTAGTTCCTCAAAGCCATCCACAAACTTTGGCTTCCAGACCCTTTTCTCTATCTTAAAAGTCAACAATGCTGCATCTCTCTGATCCTTTTTTTAAATTAAATATAGTTATATCTACCTCTGACTGCAGCCAAGAAAGATTCTCAGTTTTTAAAGACTCTGATTCAGGTTAATGCAGGATAATCTCCCCATTTTAAAGGCTAAACCTTAGTAACATCTGCAAAGTCCCCTTTGTCATGTAAAGTAACATATTTACAGATTCTACACATTAGAACATGGATATCTTTTAGAGCCATTATTCTGCTTATCATAAGTACTTAAGCTTATCTCAAGTTATCATATTTGTTGGTTTCTTTATTCGTTTATTATCTTTATTATCCTGCCAAAACCAAAGCTTATGTTGATTCCAAGTGCTGTAAAACTAGACCAGCTTATAGTAGATATGCATTAAATATCGACTAAAGGAATGATTGAAAAGATGATGGACATTTATACATGTTCTTTTTTTTTTAAGCATTGTACCAGAAGTTAATGAAGCTACAGTCACCAAATCCACCTATCATAGTCCCATCAACACTACAGGGATGGAGCATCTAGTCTATTTGTAACATACTCTAGAAATGCTTTGCCTATATTGGACAGTACCTACAATGTAGAAATGCTTTATGTCTATGAAAAATTCCTTTTATGGCCGCTGAAGTTCCTTTCCTCTATTGAAGCTTGAAGGGCAGAAAACATACTACTGTCTTAATATACTTCAAGAGATGCAAAATAAAATTATTACAGAGAGGCATGAAGATAATGGAAATACATGAAGCTAGCAGAGTGAAAGACAATACAGAAGTGTAATGATTGTATGTCTTTGAAAATGCATGCCTTGGAGAATGAAATAAGAATCTTATGTTGCCATAGTTTATTATTTTTCAGGAGAAAAAATCTGAACTTTTATATGCAATGTACCAATGTCTAAAATAATATGCAAGTAAAAGTTCTTTGGCTTCAAGCTAGGATAGCTTGAAGGATTTTTCACTGACAGCAACTAAAAAGCCAAAGACACAGACACACACACACACATGCTCTGTTTGGAAACAGTAAAAATGACATTGCAAGTAGGATATGGGCGGCCAGTATCTTAGAATAGTGAAGCTCATTGAGACAAGTTGCACATAGTGAATATCACTTTTCTACTGGGAGAATTTGTCCATTTTTAGCAAAAGAGGAAAGGTTAAGAAGCCAATATTCAAGAGACAGATATAAAAAGGCAGAAAAGTCAGCAGAGTGTTTTGGCAATTCCACAGGACTGTAGAGACAAAATTGAAGTTTGAGGGTACCAATATTGCTAATATGAGAGGGATAAAGATTCCTGAGAGAAGAGAGAGGAAAGATACAATTCTAAAACTCAGTAGGTTTCCCAAAGAAGTATTTGCAAATTCTTAAGCTGTGCCTCACTTTATGCCTAACACAAATCCCTTTTATTGTCTCAGAAGCTTCTTCCTCTGTTCAGTCTGAAGAACAGAGAATATTCTATTGTCCTACTTGATGTCAGGATGTAGGAATCAAAAAACTGTAGGTGACTATGGGTGATGAAAATGAATAAGGCTAGTTGGGTGCAAAATATTGAATGGTGAGATCTCTAGTGAGCTGGAAAGTGTATGCTACATCTAAAGAAGAAAGGCATCCCTGAGTACCAAACAATTTTTGCCTTTTAGGAACAAGAATTCTATATTTATTAAACAGGACAGACTTTTCAGCATTTCAGTGATACTAAGTAATAGAAATTGGAGTTCAGGATCCACTAAGGAGAAAGAGTCATAATAAGCACTCCAAGTTCTGAGTTGGAACCCCTGGAGACGTACACCATAGGATTATTGATCGTTACACTAGTCTTTTAAAAATCCTGTCTTCTCAATTGTATTGAGTGTATATGCTCTACTCTAGCTAACAGCCGGAGGAGAGAGTAAATAAATCTCTTGAAGCCTATAACATCATCCAGAACCTCTACATTTTTTCCTACAAATATTTAGTCAAAAATTACCAGGAATGACAAGAAAAGTGATAAAGACAAAACAGCAACAAAAAAAGTCTATAGGTAAGCCTGATATTTGAGCTATCAGACACAGATTTGAACAAAATTATGACTCATATGTGCACAAAAATAGATGACAAGATGGAGAGTTTCAACGGAAAACTATACTCAATTTTTAAAAGTCAAATATTACAAAACTAAAAAATAAGAAACTGATATTATTGATGAATGAGAAAGTAGGACAGGGAAAAAATAGACTAAGGCAAACAAATAGAAAGTATGTTTAAAAAAGAGAGAAAGTTACATAAGAAATACATGGAAAATGTACAACATACATGTAATTGGAGTTGTAGAGGGAAAGAAAATGAGATACAAATGATATTTGAAGTCAAATGGTTGAGAATTTTCTACCGCTGATTTTAAAAACCCCAAAACATCAATCCACAGTTTCAAGAAGCTCAGTAAATCACACACAGGATAAATACAAGGGAACCACGCCCAGGCACATAATAGTCAAGGTGTGAAAAAAAAAGAAACAATCTAAAATGGAGAGAGAATATAGAAGCTTTAAATCATTAAAATAAAACAGATTTTTATTTAACTAAAATAATAGAAACAATAAGATGATGGAATGACATTTTTAACAAGCTAAAAGAAAATAAATGGGGGGATGAGGGCAGGGCCAAGATAGCCAACCAGAAGCAGCAGTAAGTGGAGGCTCGCATCAAAAAGAACCATAACAGCATGCAAATCCTGCACTGGCAACTGAGGTATCCAGGTTCTGCCATCAGAACTGACTAGCCAGCTGATGTGACCCATGGAGAGGAAGGAAGAGCAGTGTGGTGCACTGGCTCACCTGAGAGCTACAATGGGCAGAGGGAGCCCCCACCTCACAGCCAAGGAAGGTGGTGAGTGAGTATGCTACTCAGCCTGGGAAAACATGCATTTTCCATAGAACTGCATAACCAGTGGGATATCAGAAGATCCCACTCGTGAGTCCATGCTACTGGCGCCTAGGGTCCCAACCACAGAGCTGTGCATATTCTCAACAATCACTCAGCTAGAATCTGCTTAAGCCTGCCAAGCTCCCCAGGGGGAGGGGCAATAAGCTCCACAACTGTGGCTGCCTGCTTTCTAAGCCATGTGAGCTCCTTGGGGGAGAGGTGGCAGCCAATACTGGGAGGGATAGCTGCCTAACACACTAAGCTCCCAGGGCAGGGGAGGGTGGCAGCCATCTCTATAGCTCCAGGCCATCTTTTGCCCCTTCCAGCCAGGGAGGCTGGAAGTCTTGGTTCCAAGAGTTATCCCCCACAGCCCAACACACCAGCTGTGGCAGACTGCAAATAGAGCATCTGTTTAGGCCTAATCCCACCTCACTGGGTGGGGCCTCCCTGCAGGAACTCTGACAACTCCAGGCAGGGGCTCAGGGACAGAACACTGTTCTCCCTGGGCTTGAGCCACTAGGTGAAGTGGCTACAGTTTCTGAGGATCAGGAGACTTAGTCTTGCCTCCTGCTAGTTGTGAGAAATCCAGGCAGCCCAGATGAGTGGGGTTTCTCCCAGCAAAGCACAACTCCTCTACCAAGGGACAAAGTACTTCATTAAAACGGTCCTACTTTGTGCCACCCAACTCAATGAAACCCTCTAACAGTGGTTGTCAGACACCATATATAGGAGTGTTCCCACTGGCATCAGGTTATGCCCCTTGAAGTCAGCAATCCAGAGGAAGAAGCAGGCACCCATCTTTACTGTTCTCCAGCCTCCTCGAGGTACATCTCCAGGTGTGGGAGTGAACCAGATGAATAGGGCCTGAAGTAAACTCCCAGCAAACTGCGGCAGCCCTACAGAAGAGGGATCTGATCATTGAAATAAAAACAAACAGAAAGCAACAACAATAGCATGAACAACAAAAAATAAGTACCCACAAAAACCCCATCTAAGGGTCAGCAGACACAAAGATGAATACTAGACAAATTCATGAAGATGCTAAAGAATCAAAAAGAATACCAACAAAAACACTGAAATCTCAAAAGGCTAGAGTGCCTTTTCTCCTCCAAAGGATTGCAACTCCTTTCCAGCAAAGGCACAGAACTGGAAGGAGGATGAGATGGACAAATTGACAGAAGTAGGCTTCAGACGGTGGGTAATAACAAAGCCAGCTGGGCTAAAGTAGCGTGTTCTAACCCAATGTAAAGAAGCTAAGAACCTTAATAAAACATTATAGGAGCCACTAACTAGAATAATCAGTATAGATAGGAATATAGACAACCTGATAGCACTGAAGAACACAATACAGAACTTAGTGAAGCATACACGAGTATCAATAGCGAAATCAACCAAGCAGAAGAAAGGATATCAGAGTTTGAAGACCATCTTGCTGAAAAAAAGGCATGCAAACAAGATTAGAAAAAGAAAAGAATAGAAAAGCAGGAAAAAACCTTCCAAAATATGGGACTATGTAAAAAGACTGAATTTAAAATTGATTGGAATATGTGAAAGAGATGGGGAGAATGGAAACAAGTTGAAAAATACACTTCAAGATATTGACAGGCCAATATCCAAATTCAGGAATATGGAGAATACAACTAAGATCATCCATAAGAAAATCAACCCAAAGATACATAATCATCAGATTCTCCAAGGTTGAAATGAAGAAAAAAATGTTAAAAGCAGAGGTTGCAAACCTAGTCTCTGATAATACAGACTTTGAACAAAGTTCATAAAAGACAAAGAAGGGTATTACATAGTGATAAAGGAATAGATGCAAAGAAGAGCTAACTATTCTAAATATATATGCACCCAATACAGGAGCACCCAGATTCATAAAGCAAGTTCTCAGAAACCTACAGAGACTTAGACTCCCACATAATAATAGTGGGAGACTTTAACACACCACTGTCAATATTAGACAGAACAACAAAACAAAATTAACAAAGATATTTAGGACTTGAAATCAGCTCTGGACCAAGAAGACTTAATAGACATCTACAAAACTCTCCACCCTAAATCAACAGAATATACATTCTTCTCAGCACCATATAGCACTTATTCTAAAATGAAACACATAATTTGAAGTAGAACACTCCTCAGCAAATGCAAAAGAACAAAAATCATAACAGTCTCTCAGACCACAATGCAATCAAATTAGAACTCAGGATTAAGAAATTCACTGAAAGCCACACAACTACCTGGAAACTGAACAATGTGCCCCTAAATGACTACTGGGTAAATAATGAAATTAGGCAAAAATAAGTAAGTTATTTGAAACCAATGTTAACAATGATACAACATAGCAGAATCCTAAGCAGTATTTAGAGGGAACTTTATAGAACTAAATGCCCACAGGAGAAAGTGGGAAAGATAAAAAAATTGACCCCCCTATCATCACAATTAAAAGAATTAGAGAAGCAAGAGCAAACAAATTCAAAGACTAGCATAAGACAAGAAATAACTAAGATTAGGGCAGAACTGAAGAAGATAGAGACATGAAAGACCTTCCAAAATCAATGAATCCAGGAGCTGACTTTTTGGGAAAGATTAAAAAAATAGACTACTAGCCAGACTAATAAAGAAAAAAAAAAGAGAAGAATCAAATAGACACAATAAAAAATAATACAGGGGATATCATGACTGATCCCACAGAAATACAAAATACCTTGAGAGAATACTATAAACACCTCTGTGCAAATAAACTAGAAAATCTAGAAGAAATTGATAAATTCCTGGATACATACACCACACTCCCACTCCCCAAGCCTAAACAGGAAGAAGTTGAATCACTGAATAGACAAATAACAATAACAACTACTGAAATTGAGGCAGTAATTAATAGCCTACAAACCAA
Source organism: Plecturocebus donacophilus (assembly GCA_004027715.1). Classification (NCBI taxonomy): domain Eukaryota; kingdom Metazoa; phylum Chordata; class Mammalia; order Primates; family Pitheciidae; genus Plecturocebus; species Plecturocebus donacophilus. The sequence continues at coordinate 22,142 of PVKP010018245.1, read as the reverse complement.
AAAAAATAAATAAATAAAGCCCAGGAGCAGAGGGATGTACAGCCAAATTCTACCAGAAGTACAAAGATAAGCTGGTACCATTCCTTCTAAAACTATTCCAAATGATAGAAAACGAGGGACTCCTCCCTGACTCATTTTTTGGGGACAGCATCATCCTGACACAAAAACCTAGTAGAGACACAACATAAAACAACATTTCAGGCCAATAACCCTGTTAAACCCTGTTGAAAATCCTCAATGAAATACTAGCAAACCAAATCCAGCAGAACATTAAAAAGCTTATACACCACAATACAAGTCGGCTTCATCCCTAGGGTGCAAGGCTTGTTCAACATACACAAATCAATCAAGGTAATTCAACACATAAACAAAACCAATGACAAAACCACAAGATTGTCTCAATAGATGCAGAAAAGGCCTTCAGTAAAATTCATCACCCCTTCATGCTAAAAATACTCAATAAACTAGGTATTGGTGGAGAGTTATTTATGACAAACTCATAGCCAATATCATACTAAATGGGCAAAAGCTGTAAGCATTCCCTTTGAAAACCGGCTCAAGACAAGGATGCCCTCTCTCATCGCTCCTATTCAACATAGTATTGGAAGTTCTGGCCAGAGTAATCAGGCAAGAAAAAGAAATAAAGGGTATTCAAATAGGAAGGGAGGAAGTCAAATTATCTCTGTTTGCAGATGACATGATTGTATATTTAATAAATGCTATCGTCTCAGCCCCAAATCTCCTTAAGTTGATAAGCAACTTCAGCAAAGTTTCAGGATACAAAATCAATGTGGAAAAATTACAAGTATTCCTATACATTAATAATAGACAAACAGAAAGCCAAATCATGAGTGAACCCCCATTCACAATTGCTAAAAAGAGAGTAACATACCTAGGAATACAGCTAACAAGGGATATGAAGGACCTCTTCAAGGGGAACTACAAACCATTGCTCAAGGAAATAAGAGAGGACACAAACAAATGGGAAAGCATTTCATGCTCATGGATAGGAAGAATCAATATCAGGAAAATGGCCATACTGTCCAAAGTAATTTATAGATTAAATTCTATTCCCATCAAGCTACCCTTGACTTTCTTCACAGAAATAGAAAAACTACTTTAAATTTCATGTGGAATCAGAAAATGGCCTGTATTGCCAAGACAATTCTAAGCAATAAGAACAAATCTGGAGGCATTACCCTACCTGACTTAAAGCTATGCTACAAAGCTACAGTAACCAAAACAGCATGGTTCTGGTACCAAAACAGATATATGGGCCAATGGAACAAAATAGAGGCCTCAGAAACAACACCACACATCTACTATCATTTGATCTTTGACAAATCTGACAAAAATAAGCAATGGTGAAAGGATTCCCTATTTAATACATGGTGTTGGGAAAACTGGCTAGCTGTATGCAGAAAACGAAATCAGATCCCTTCCTTACCCTTTATACAAACATTAACTCAAGATGGATTAAAAACAAATGTAAGACCTAACACCATAAAAACCCTAGAAGACAACCTAGGCAATACCATTCAGGACATAGGTATGGGTAAAGACTTCATGACTAAAACACCAAAAGCCATGGGAACAAAAGCTAAAATTGACAAATGTAATCTAATTGAACTAAAGAGCTTCTGCACAGCAAAAGAAACTATCATCAGAGTAAACAGGCAACCTACAGAATGGGAGAAAATTTTTGCAATCTATACATTTCACAAAGGGCTAATATCCAGAATCTACAAAGAACTTAAACAAATTTACACACACACACACAAAGCAAACTACCCTATCAAAAAGTGAATGAAGGATATGAGCAGACACTACTCAAAAGAAAACATTTATATAGCCAACAAACATATGAAAAAAAAACTCATTATTACTGGTTATTAGAGAAATGCAGTTCAAAACCAGAGTGAGATACCATCTCATGCCAGTTAGAATGGAGATCATTAGAAAGTCAGGAAATAACAGATGCTGGGGAGGATGTGAAGAAACAGGAATGCTTTTACACTGTTGGTGGGAACGTAAATTAGCTCAACCATTGTGGAAGACAGTGTGGCAATTCCTCAACATTCTAAAACTAGAAACACCATTTGACCCAACAATCCCATTACTGGATATATACCCAAAGGATTATAAATTATTCTACTGTAAAGACACATGCACACATGTGTTTATTGCAGCACTATTCACAATAGCAAAGACTTGGAACCAACCCAAATGCCCATCAATGATAGACTGGATAAAGAAAATGTGGCACATATACATCATAGAATACTGTGCAGCTGTAAAAAAGGATGAGTTAATGTCCTTCGTAGAAACATGGATGAAGCTGGAAACCATCAATCTCAGCAAACTAACACAGGAACAGAAAATCAAGTACCGCACGTTCTCACTCATAAGTGAGAGTTGAACAATGAGAACACGTGGACACAGGGAAGGGAACATCACACACTGGGGCCTGTCAGGGGCTAGCAGACTAGGGGAGGGATAGTATTTGATGAAATACGTAATGTAGATTACAAGTTAATGGGTGCAGCAAACCACCATGGCACATGTATACCTATGTAATGAACCTGCATGTTCTGGTCATGTATCCCAGAATTTAAAATATAATTTTTAAAAATCCTTCAAAAAAATCAGTGAATCAAGCTGTTTAAAAAAAAATTAACAAAATAGATCAGTAGATAGACCAATAAAGGAAAAAAGAGAGAAGAATCAAATAGACACAATAAAATGATAAAGGAGATATCACCGCTGACCCCACAGAAATATAAACTACCATCAGAGAATACTATAAACACTTCTTTGCATATAAACTACAAGATCTAGCAGAAATAAATACATTCCTGGACACATACAATCTCCAAAGACTAAACCAGGAATAAATCAAATCCATAAATAAATCAATAAGAAGTTCTGAAATTGAGGCGGTAATTAATAGCCTACCAACTAAAAAAAGTCCAGGATCAGGCCAATTCATAGCTGAGTTCTACCAGAGGAAAAAAAAAAGAAGAAGCTGGTACCATTCCTTCTGAAATTATTCCAAACAATTGAATAGTGACTTGTCTTTAACTAATTTTACCAAAATACCAAAGTCTGGCAGAGACACAGCAAAAAAAATAAAAGCTCAGGCCATTATCTCTGATGAACAACAGTGCAAAAATCCTCAATTAAATCCTGGCAAACCAAATTCAGCAGCACATCAAAAAGCTTATCCACCACAACTTCATGACAAAAACACCAAAAGCAATTGCAACAAAAACCAAAATTCACAAATGGGGTCTAATTAAATTAAAGCACTTCTGCACAGCTGGAGAAACTATCATCAGAGTGAACAGTCAACCTATGGAATGTGGAAAAATTTTTGCAATCTACCCATCTGACAGATAAAGGTCTAATACCCAGAATCTATAAGAAACTTAAACAAATTTATAAGAAAAAAACAACCCCATCAGAAAGTGGGGAAAGGATATAAACAAGCATTTCTCAAAAGAAGATAATTATGCAGCCAACAAATATATGAAAAAAAGCTCAACATCACTGATAATTAGAGAAATGCAAATCAAAATCACAATGACATACCATCTCATCCATTCAAATGGCAATTATTAAAAAATCAGAAAACAATAGATGCTGGTGAGGCTATGGAGAAATAGGTACAGTTTTACACAGTTCGTGGGAATGTAAATTAGTTCAACCATTGTGGAAGACAGTGTGATGATTCCTCAAGGGTCTAGAAGCAGAAATACCATTTGTCCCAGAAATCTCAATATACCCAAAGGAGTATAAATCATTCTACTATAAAGACGCACGTACATGTATGTTTATTGTAGCACTATTTACAATAGCAAAGACACAGAACAAACTGGAATGCCCATCAATGAATGACTGGCAAAGAAAATGTGGTGATTATACACTATGGAATACTATGCAGCCATAAAAAAGAATGAGATAATGTCTTTTGCAGGAACATGGATGAAGCCAGAAGCCATCAGCCTCAGCAAACCACACAACAACAGAAAACCAAACACCACATGTTCTAACTCATAAGTGAGAGTTAAACAGTGAGAACACATGGACACAAGTAGGGGAACAACACACTGGGGCCAGTCCGGGGTAAGGGGGGGAGGGAAGAGAGACCATTAGGACAAATACCTAATTCAGACAGACACTAAAACCTAGACGAGGGGTTGACAGGTGCAGCAAACCACCATGGCACATATATACCTATGTAACAAACCTGCACATTCTGTACATGTATCCTAGAACTTAATGTAAAACAAAATAAAATAAAGAAAAAATGGCTTTCGGCAGTCAGTCTCGGGTCTGGGAAAATATCTGCAGCATTTCCTGGTGTCTTTTCCTCACAGCATCTTCAAAACTTTCCTTAGATTAGCTCCAGGTTCTAGGGAGAAACAAAGGCTCTCCCTTGGCCTGGGTTTCTCAGATCCCTACTGGAAAGGTAATACACAGAGGGAGGCTCTCTGCCTCTCTCACACACGGGGACTTCACCTACTATTTTCAGTCAGTCACCATGGGGATTCTGTGCTGGCATTCTTCTCTCCTGAATCTGGGATGTCCTTCATGATTCTGGTGGATTCACATTTTTCTTTTGAATTAAAGCCCACAGAAATTATCCTTATGGACTATCTTGCCATTTTCAAGTGGCTGAGGCATGCTAAAAGCCTCAAATCTACCATCTTCCGGGGAAAAAAAGGAAAAAACTCTAAAATGCATTTTAAAACAAACTAAAGATTCATGATAACTAAATACAGTAAGTTATTATGAATAGGTCCTACAACTGGAAAAATGGTAATAAAAAAATGTCACTGGAAGAATTAATACAATTTTAAATACGGATTTTAATTCATCAGGAGTTGGCAATCTGTGTTTTGTAGGCCAAATCCCATGGCCTATTTTTGTATGGTTTATGAGCTAAAATTGATTTTTATATTTTAAAAGGTTGTAAAAGCAAGAAGAATATGCAACAGAGACCTAATAAGGCATCACAGCCTAAAGTATTTATTGTCTAATTTAGTTTGGTAACTTTTGGCCTAGAATACTAGTAAAAGTATTTTGTTTCAGCTTCTAGATCCAGCAAGAAGATCTTTCTTTGCATTTACATGAGCCCACAGGTCTCCCTGGCTTTTTTAAGCTACTTGAGTTAGGGCTCTGATACTTGTAGTCAAGAGTCTTGACTGATAACAACATCCTATACTACCATGGCAACATGGCTTTTCTTTCCTAGCTCTTTGTCTGTTGATGGTAGTAAATCTTCCACTTGAGAATTTTTCTTTCAGTCTTTTTCTCCCTCACACACCTGATGGAGAAGAAAACTGAGCAACACAGTCAACCGTTTATATACGCTCTAGATATTTTTGGCTATTGCAGATAAAGATAATCACTGAAATATCTATTTTCTTTGCTAGTGAAAATCATATTTAAGTTGGTGAAATTTCAGAAGCTTTATCAGATTTTCAATCATGGCTAGCATCACTATGTATAGAAGTTTTGCATTTTATGTAGTACATAATTTTTTGCAAGTATCTTTACACGTTCTGCTTCTCTCAGAAGAAATATTGATGAAATGTGTCCAATGTAATTAAAAATGGATTCATAATGGAAATGCCAATTCAGTGAACATAATTAATAACACTGTAAGTTGATATAATTACTTTTTAAATGGTCTAAAGATCTGATAGTAAAAAGGATTTCACTATCATATTACAGTTTCATAAATTTATATTCCCAGAAAAACCATAAAACAATTTTAAAAATAAGAGATAGTTGAAGGTAGATAAAATAATGTCAAAATGATCTAGAGAAAGAAGAATGTTTGCTTCTCAGAGTTAATCCCAAATCCTTTGTTTGTTCTCTTTTCCTTGCACCTCAGCAAATACATATTAAGCATGTAATGAGTGCTAGGTACCATGACAGACTAAGGTTATAATATTTAATATAACATAGTCTTTACCATCAAGGTAACCAAGGAAGAGATTGCCTTGCTAAGGAAGAGACATCTCACATAATTGCAATGCCATCTAAATGAAATGAAAGTTTTACACATAAAACTTATTATCTGGGACTTTAGAAACTTTGAGACAATCTTCTCCAAAAGTCGGAAGTTTGACCTGACCTCTAAAGGTGAATAGGAGGTTTCTTGAATAGTCTTGATAAATGAAAAAGGCGTATGCCCATGGAGAAAATTAAATAATATAAAGAGTTTAAAATTATATAAAAAATCAAAAACTGTTATAGACACTTAAAAATCAAGAAAACTGTACAATCAAGGATAAATACACAATAATAAAGTTGGAAAAAGTTAAGTTTTTTGTAAGTTTCTAGAAGAAAACCTTGGGTTAAGAGGAAGTCTTTTTGGACAAATAAATACAGAAAAAATATCTGGAATAAATGAACACACATAAAAGAAAGAAAGGAAAAAATAGAGAAGGAGAAGTAATGGAAGGATGGAAGAAGGGTAGGAGGGAAGGCAGGAAGGCAGGAAGACAGGAAGGCAGGATGGCAGGAAGGCAGGATGGCAGGAAGGAAGGAAAGAAGGCAGGCAGGCAAGCAGCACAGGCAGGCAAGCTGGAAGGAAAGAGCCAGCTGAATGAGGGTGGGGAAAGTAGTTTATCACCTACCAAGAGTGGCCATGTGAAGACCTTACACAGACTAAATAAGAATAAGCTGTGTTATCTTACTTGAATTTGTGTCTGAGACATGACTTTGAGACTCCAAGGCTTAAATAACTAATCAAACCTTTTTAGAGATGCTGATTTGCGTAAAATAATGTATGGGACCCCGAGGAAACTGCAAATGTGGCACAGGTTAAAAATAAATGGTCACATACTCTCTTTGCTTTTCCACTCTTCCTCATTTTGTAAATAATATAACTCCAATTTCTTTTGAGGAACTACCACTTTCATGGGATTTCATGACCCCTAACTAGATGCTGTATGGGACCAATGCCTGGAAAATCATAGTCTTGAGTCCTTAGGCTTTAGCAGTTAGTTTGAAAATATATCCAACTTCTATTTTGAACTGTTGGAAGAAATCTGTGTTTGCTAATTCAATTCAGAATTATAAAAACATAAGTTTGATTCTACCTAGGATCATTATTAGTAATGAACCATATGAAAAAGTCAACAGAAATGAAGGCAGAGCCATGATATGGAGTAAGATCAAGTCCTAATGACTTCCTTTGTACATCTGGATCTGCTAGTGCTGGATTTCTGAAACCATTGTTTTCTAGAATGTCTTTAACCCTTATTTTGAAGAATATTGTAATGGGTATAGAATTCTAACTTAGAAGTTTATTTTTATTGCTGTTTTTCATTTACTTTTTTTTAAAATTTTACTTTAAATTTTGGTATGCAAACGGAGCATGTGTAGATTTGTTACATAGGTATATGTGTGCCATGGTGGTTTGCTGCACCTATCAACCCATCATCTAGGTTTTAAGCACCACACGCAGTAGGTATTTGTCCTAAAGCACTCCCTCCCTTTCCCTCCTTATCCCCTAACTGGCCCTGGTGTGTGTTGTTCCTCTTTCTATGTCCATGTGTTCTCATTGTTCAACTCCCACTTATGAGTTAGGACATGTGGCGTTGGGTTTTCTGTTGCTGTGTGGTTTGCTGAGGATGATGGCTTCTGGCTTCATCCATGTCCCTGCAAAGGACACTATCTCATTCCTTTTTATGGTTGCACAATATTCCATAATGTATATGTACTGCATTTTCTTTATCCAATCTATCATTGATGGGTATTTGGGTTTGTTTCATATCTTTGCTACTGTAAATAGTGCTGCAATAAACATATGTGTGCACGTGTTTTTATAGCAGAATGATTTATATTCCTTTGAGTATATACCCAGTAATGGGATTGCTGGATCAAACGGTATTTCTGGTTCTAGATTTTGAGGAATTGCCACACTGTCTTCCACAATGGTTAAACTAATTTACATTCCTACTAACAGTGTAAAGGCATGTCTATTTTTCCACAGCCTTGCAAGCATCTATTGCTTCTTGACTTTTTAATAATCACTATTCTGAATAGCATGAGATGGTATCTCATTGTGGTTTTGATTTGCATTTCTCTAACGATCAGTGATGTTGAACTTTTTTTTTTATATGTTTGTTGGCTGCATAAATATCTTCATATATATATATATTTTATTTCACTTTAGGTTCTGGGGTACATGTGCAAAGCATGCAGGAATGTTGTATAGGTACATACATGGCAATGTGGTTTGCTGCCTCCATCCTCCCCATCACTTATGTGGCATTTCTCACCATGTTAACCCTCCCCAACCTCACCAACCCCCATCCCTCCCCCATTCCCCCCAGCATACCCCAGTGTGTGATGCTCCCCTCCCTGTGTCCATGTGTTCTCATTATTCAACACCTGCCTATGAGTGAGAACATTTGGTGTTTGTTTTTCTGTTCTTGTGTCAGTTTGCTGAGAATGATGGTTTCCAGATTCATCCATGTCCCTACAAAGGACACAAACTCGTTTTTTTATGACTGCATAGCATTCCATGGTGTATATGTGCCACATTTTCCCTGTCCAGTCTATCATCGAAGGGCATTTGGGTTGGTTTAAATATCTTCTGTTGAGAAATATCTGTTCATATCCTTTGTCTGCTTTTTGGTGGGGTCGTTTACTTTTTTCTTGTAAATTTAAGTTTCTTATAGATTCTGAATATTAGACCTTTGTCATACAGGCAAATTGAAAAAATTTTCTCCCATTTTGTAGATTGCCTGTTTACTCTGCTGCTAATTTCTTTTGCTGTGGAAAACTCTTTAGTTTAATTAGATCCCATTTGTCAGTTTTGACTTTTGTTATACATCTTGAAACAGAACCTCAAATACATCAAAATATAACCTACTTAGAGCGTAAATGTTACAAGGCCTATATAACAATAACAGATTTTTAAAAATACAAGGTATTTAGGTAACAACTAACATGACCAATAGAACAGTATTCACATCTCACTACTAATGTTGAATGTGAATGGCCAAAATGCCATTTACACCTGTATCTTAAAAGATACAGAATGGGAAAATGAATAAAAATTCACCAATCAAGTATCTGCTGTTTTCTAGAGACTCACCCAACACACAAAGACTCACAAAAAGTTAACTTAAAAGGGTATTCCATGCAAATGGAAACCAAAAGTGAGCAGAAGGAGCTATTCTTATATCAGCCAAAACATACTTTAAAGCAACAACAGTTAAAAAAAAAAAAAAAGATAACTTGGGGCATTATATTAGGATAAAAGAATTAGTCCAACAGGAAAAATCACAATCTTAAATACATATGAACATAACAGTGGAGGTCCCAGATTTATAAAAAATTACTACCAGACTTCAGAAATGAGACAGATGACAACACAATAGTAGTAGGGAACTTCAACACTCCATTGATAGTACTAGACAGGTCATCAAGATGGAAAGTCAACAAAGAAACAATGAACTTAAACTATAAACTAGAGCCAATGGATTTAGATATACACGAACATTCTACCCAACAACTGCAGAATATACATTCTTTTCATCAGTACATGCAATATTCTCCAAGATAGACCATATGATATACCATAAAGCAAGTCTAAATAAATTTTTTAAAAAATCAAATTTATATTAAGTATCTTCTCAGACCACAGTGGAAAAAAACTGGAAATTAACTTCAAAAAGAACCTTCATAACTCTATAAATATATAAAAACTAAATAATCTCCTCCTGGATGATCATTGGGTCAACAATAAAATCAGAATGGAAATTAAAAATACTTTGAACTGAATGATAATCTTGACACAACTTATCAAAACCTCTCAGCTACATTGAAAGCAGTGCTAAGAAAAAAGCCTAGAGCATTAAATGCCTACATCAAAAAGTCTGAAAGATCATAAATAGAAAATCTAACATCACACCTCAAAAAACTAGAGAAACAAAAACAAACCAAACCCAAACCCAGCAGAAGAAAAGAAATAACAAAGATTAAAGCAAAACTAAATGAAATTCAAACAAAAAATACAAAAGATAAATGAAACAAAAAGTAAGTTAATTGAAAAGATATACCAAATGGATAGACCATTAGTGAGATTAAGCAAAAAAAAAAAGAGAGAAGATCTAAATAAGCTCAATTAGCAATGAAATAGGAGAAATTACACCTGATATTACAGAAATACAAAAGATCATTCAAAACTAGCTACTATGAACACCATTATGCATATAAAACTGGAAAATCTAGGGGGCATGGATAAAATCCTGGAAATATACAACTCTTCTAGATAATCAGGAAGAAATAGAAACTCTGAGCAGAACAATAACAAGTAGATTGAAACAATAATTTTAAAATTGGGAAAAGTCCAGGACCAGACGGATTCACAGCTAAATTTTGTCGAACATTCAACAAATACTTGATGCCAATTAAAAACTATAAAACACTCTAAGAAAAATCATAGATGACACAAACAAATTGAAATACATTCCATACTCATGGATCGATAGGATCAATATTGTAAAAATGATCATAATGCCAAAACCAATCTATAGATTAAGTATAATTTCCATCAAAATACCCATCCTAATTTTTCACAGAACTAAAAAAAAAATCCTAAAAAAAGAGCCCACACCCAAAACAAGAATATGCAAAAATAACAAATTTAAATGTATCATATTAGCTGACTTCAAACTATAAAACAAGCTTATAGTTACCAAAACAGCATGCTATTGGTATAAAAATAGGCAAGTAGACCAATGGAAAAGAATAGAGAACCCATAAATAAAGCCAAATATTTTATAGCCAACTGACCTTAGACTCAGCAAACAAAACCATAAAGTTAGGAATAAACATCCTACTCAAGAAATTGTAATGGGATAATTGCCAAATCACATGTATAAGAATAAAACCTCATCTCTTACCTTATAAAAAAAAATCAACTCAAGATGGATCAAATACTTAAATCTAAGGCCTGAAACCATAAAAATCCTGGAAGATAACACTGGAAAAACTCTTCTATACATTGGCTTAGGCAATAAATTCATAACCAAGAACCAAAATCAAATGTAACAAAAACAAAGATAAATAGATGGTAATTAATTAAACTAAAAAGCTTCTGGACAGTAAAAGAAATAATCAGCAGATTAAACAGATATCCCACAGAATGGGGAAAATAGTCACCAACTATTCATCTTATAAAGGACTAATATCTAGAACCTACAACGAACTCAAATCAGTGAGAAAAACAAGAATCTCACCAAAACGATGATGAAAGACATGAATAGACAATTCTCAAACACAGATATACAAATGGCCAACTAACATGAAAAATCCTCAACATCACTAAATATCAGAGAAATGCGAATTAAACCACAATGAGATGCCACCTTACTCCAGAAATAATGGTCATAACTTAAAAATTTTTTTTAAAGTAAAAGATGCTAAAGTAATAGATGTGGCAAAAAGGAAAACACTTTAACACTGCTGGTGGGAATGTAAACTAGTACAACCATTACGGAAAACAGTATGGAGATTTTTCAAAGAAATAAAAGTAGAACTACCATTCAATCCAGCAATCTCACTAGTAGGTATTTATCCAAAAGAAAATAAGCCATTATACAAGGAAGACATTTGCATACACATATTTATAGTAGCCCAATTAGCAATTGCAAAAATATAGAGTTAACCTAAGTGCTCATAAACCAACAAGTGGATAAAAAAAATGTGCTGTATACTCAGCCATAAAAGGCAACAAAATAAAGGCATTTGCAGCAACCTACATGGAGTTGGAAAGCATAATTCTAAGTAAAGTAATTCAGGAATGGAAAACCAAATATTGTATATTTTCACTTATAAGTGGGAGCTATGCTATGAAGATGCAAAAACATAAGAAGAATATAATAGACTTTGGGAACTCAATGGGAAGGATGAGAGGAGGGTAAGAGATAAAACACTACACATGGCTGGGTGTTTTGGCTCATGCCTGTAATCCCAGCACTTTGGAAGGCTGAGGCAGGCAGATCACCTGAGGTCAGGAATTTGAGAGCATCCTGACCAACATAGATAAACTACATCTCTACTAAAAATACAAAATTAGTTGGGCATGGTGGCACATTCCTGTAATCCCAGCTGCTCAGGAGACTGAGACAGGAAAATTGCTTGAACCCAGGAGGCAGAGGTTGCAGTGAGCCAAGATCATGTCATTGTACCACAGCCTGGGCAACAAGAGTGAAACTCTGTATCAAAAAAAAAAAAAAAAAAAAAAAAAAAAAAAAAAAAAAAAAAAAAAAAAAAAAAAAAAAAAAAAAAAAAAAAAAAAAAAAAAAAAAAAAAAAAAAAAAAAAAAAAAAAAAAAAAAAAAAAAAAAAAAAAAAAAAAAAAAAAAAAAAAAAAAAAAACAAACAAACAAAAAAGACTACATTGCTCAGGTGATAGGTACACCGAAATCTCAGAAATCACTACTAAAAAACTTATTCAACCCAACAATAACCACTTGTTCTCTAAAACTATTAAAATAAAAAAGAAAATAAGATAAAAATGAAAATATAACAATATAATAATTTAAAATAATAAATAAATAGCAAATAAACAAAATGAATATTACTTTATTTTGTGATTTTAAATTTTGTATTTTTATTTCTAATAAAAAATTTATTTTATTTTAATTTTATTTTTTAAGTTCCAGTACATGTGCAGAATGTGCAGGTTTGTTACATAGATAAACATGTGCCATGGTGGTTTGCTGCACCTATCAAACCATCACCTAGGTATTAAGCCCTACATGCATGTAGGAAGTAGAAAAATTCCTCTTCAAAGTTTCCTTTCTTGTTAAATAATAAATCCTAAATGTTAGAAATAATGGTTTTTTTTTTAAAGACTAATTTTCTTTAAAGCCTTGTTGCTTTTTGCTAATAACTTTTTGCTAAGCCTTATCCTGTGTAGTTGTTAGACATAAAAGAATAAGCACATTCTATGTCCTGGTACTATAACCAAGATATTTATGCTAGACATACTCACAGGCACATAGTACATTCTATGTCCTTATACTTTATCCAGGATATCTGTGCTACATGTGCTCACAGGCATGTGCCAGCTTGCAGCCTTTGCTCCTTCCTTATTTAGACTTCTTTTCCTTTGTTCTTCATTGCTTTTACCTATTTAGAAAAGTTTTAATTTATTAGCCAATCAAGTTCAGTTTTAGATTACGAAGTCTGGCTCCAACCAACAGAGTTCAGACACAGCAGTAAGGAGACGACCCCCAATATGTAAAAGATAAATGTGTGTGCTTTTCCTTTGTTGGTTGTACTCTTGTGGCAAGACTGCTAGCAAGTGTACCCTTTCTGCAGAAAGTAAAACTGCCTTGCCAAAAGATCCTTTGTCTCAGTGCTGATTTTTCTTTGTAGCACTGAGCATCTGTTTCCAACACATTTGGCAACAATGCATTACCTCTTTTTCCTAATGCTTTTCCCCTACCCGCCCTCCCCTGACAGGCCCCAGTGTGTGTTGTTTCCCTCCCTGTGTCCAAGTGTTCTCATTGTTCAGCTCTCACTTATAAGTGAAAACATGCAGTATTTGTTTTTCTGTTTCTGCATTAGTTTACTGAGGATAATGACTTCCAGCTTTATCCATATCCCTGCAAAGAATATAATTTCATTCCCTTTTATGGCTGCCTAATATTTCATGGTGTATGTGTAGATACATGGTATATATGTACCACATTTTCTTTATCCAGTCTATCATTGATGGGCATTTGGGTTGGTTCCAAGTCTTTGCTATTGTGAATAGTGCTGCAGTGAACACATGTGTAAATGAATCTTTATAATAAGATGACTTATATTCCTTTGGGTATATAATTCAGTATGGGATTGCTGGGTCAAATGGTATTCCTAATTCTAAATCTTTGAGGAATTGTCACACTGTCTTCCACAGTGGTTGAATTTACACTCCCACCAACAATGTAAAAGTGTTCCTACTTCTCTGCAACCTCACCAGCATCTATTGTTTCTTGACTTTTTAATAATCACCATTCTGACTGGCATATCTCATTGTGGTTTTGATTTGTGTTTCTCAAATAATCAATGATGTTGAGATTTTCTTCATATGTTTCTTCACTGCATTACACTTTGTATTTTTTAAAAGTTCATGCCATTTATTTTGTAGAATATACTTCAATTTTGATTTGTCTAATGTTTTCTCATAATTAGATTGAGGCTATGCACTTTATATAGGAATATCAATTAAGCAACATTGTGTCCTTCTCTATGAATTATGACAGGAGCTACATGATGTCCTTTTGTCTCAATACTGGTACCAATACATGTTAGCTTCTATCACTTAATAAAGATGGTGCCAGCACACTTTCTTTACTGTATTGTTACTATTTTTACCTTAGTAAACAAAAAGTAATTTGTGGAAGATACTTTGAAATTTTACACATATTTTGTATGTTATTAAACTGTAAGTTTTAGTTTCCATTGATGATTTTTTAATTTTCATATTTATTAGTTGTGATTCCACTATGAAAAGTCTCTTTCTCTCTCTTTCTTTCTTTTTCTTTTCTTTTCTATTCTTTCTTTCATTTCTTTCTTTCTCTCTCCCTTCCTTCCTTCCTTCCTTCCTTCCTTCTTTCCTTCCTTATTTCATCTTGCTATTTTGGCATAAGATCATGTAATTATTATTAACTAATGGGTTATAATTAATTGCTATCCTTATTTATTTTGATTCTCCAAGTATTCCACATGATAACTAGGAGCTCACTAGGCTGGCTCCTGCATTCTTTTGACATGTATTTCTCCTGTTTCTGATAAAATAAGATATTCTTGGCTCACCTTGGACTCTTCTTCCCATGATCCTGAAATCTACCATTTTTTCCAGGAAAGCTTAGTTGTTTTTAGTGCAGGATGACATACAACATATATAATAAGACCATACATTGTGGTGTCAATGAAGATCATGGGAGTAGTAACAAGTCATTCTTACCCCTCTCACCATGGTGTTATCACAGCAGAAGCCTAATGAGATATCTGAACTCCCATCCCAAGCCCAGCAGTAATGAGTCATGACTCATTTGGTGTGGGAAACGCTCCTGCTTAGAGGCCCCCTGACTGTGCCTCCGCCATAATGTGAGCTTGAGCCCAGACATATTTCCCCCTCCTGGAGGCAGTCGAAAGCAGAAACTAAAGGATAATTCTGTAGAAGTTATTTCAGACTCTCTGACGCTAACATAATGGCCCAGTGATGGCTGTGTGGTTTTACTAGACATTGTGTTTTTCCTTGGTTCCTGTTCTGGGCTAGTTTTATGACTCTGTTTACCAAACACTGCTTAAGCCCTGTGTCCATTCATATGACCTTGGAGATTGTTGCCTTTAAGATCTATGATCTTGCCTGACCTCTAAAGAATGTTACCTTTCTAAATGTAAATCCCTACACAATAGATAAAGAAAAATCACCTGCTCACTTTTATGGCCCCTCACTATGTACCTTTTCTGTTACTAGTTCTCATCTTCTCCTCCAGATTTGCAGCATTGCAACTTTCTGTTCCCCTTTGTTGTATAGAATTAACAATGTGAGTTGACGTCAGCTACTGAAAGCTGAAGGTATATACTGGGACCCTATGCACAAATAAAATTGCTGTTTAGGCATTGCCTATTCAGTCCTTTAGACCCTATCTTTCTGTCTTTCTTCTCTTCCACACACTCTCTCTTCCAGGTATAGGGACCCTCTTGCTGGCCAAGAGTCCCCGGCAGACTTGCCAGCCCCGACATCTGGCAACCACGACGTGGGGCCTGGACATGAGAGACCACAGTGATACTTAACGAATAAGGAGGTGAGACTGCAGCAGTAAGTTTTCTGAGTGATATTTTTTTAAATCGTGTATATACAATTGTTGATTTTGTCAAGTTTTTCAATCTGGAGTCAAACATGGGGCAATTAGAGTCTAAGGACCATCATATGTTTATACAGCTTTTACAATCAATGATTAAGTCGCATGGTCATGATGTTAAGTTAAAAACTGTTGAGGAATTTGTGCATATTGTGTGGGAAATCTGCCTGTGGGTCCCTGAGGGTGGCTTTCTTGATGAAGCTGCATGGAATGTTATTGGTGAGAAAATCAAACAATTTACTTTTTATAAGTCTCTCCCTCAGTTTGAAACTTTACTTTCTGTTTGGTCTAAATTACGTGATTGTCTGCCTGCCTAAAACATCCCCCCCCGCCACTGCTCCTCCCTATGCCTCTGTCGACCCTTCCCCTCCTGTTGCTGTGCCTTCTGCTACCTCACAGCCACCTCTTTACGTTGCATCTCCTCCACCTGATCCACACGATTTAGCAGAACGTGGGTCTAACTTCTCACATTCAGGATACCCACCTTTGGATGATTTTCAGCCTCTAGCAGAGGTACTTGTGGACGAGAGGTGGGCTCCAAACAATTCACCACAATGGACTCCTGGACCGGTAACTTTTACCCTCCCGCCCGATCTTGCCCGTCAATTTCAGGACTTACTTTCCCTTTGCTCTCACCCCCTGTCTACCCAACAGCAACAGTGTTTTCCAGTCACGCACCAGGTGCAGTCGCCTGCCACTCCTGGAGCCGTTATGCCTGTGCCCTTACGCTCTACAGCCACCTCTCCTATTTCCCCTCTGTCTCATGCTTTGATGTCTATGCACAGAGGTTTTGCTGATTCTGACAATTTGCTCCCAGTTTTATATCCCATCATCGAGGTCGTGGATGATCGAGGCGAAGCATTTCGTAACTATGATCCTATCACCCCCAAAGGTCTTCATGAGCTTAAGGAGGCTATTTCTTTGTATGGCCCAACTGCCCCATATACTCTCACTCTTCTTGATAATCTTGCTTTCTCTGCTATGCCTCCCGCTGATTGGGGTCGCCTTACTAAAGCTTGTTTATCTGGTGGTGATTTCTTACTTTGGAAGGCTTATGATGAGGATGGTGCTTATGAGCAGGCTCAGCGTAATCACCGTCAGCAGTCCCCCATTACTATGGATATGCTTATGGGTCGAGGTCAGTACGAGGATTTGAATGCCCAAATCGCCATGCCCACTGAGGCTTTTGTTCAAATTAATGGCCTGGTGGTCCAAGCCTGGCGCCAATGGTCGTCATCGGCCTCTAAAACTGAGGAATTGGCTAAAATCAGACAAGGGCCTGATGAACGTTATCAAGATTTTGCCTCCCTCTTGCTGCCAGGCTGGGGATGAGGAGGCTGGAGCTATACTTGTTAGACAACTGGCTTTTGAAAATGCTAACGCTGCATGTCAGGCTGCTATCAGACCTTGGCGAAAAAAGGGTCATTTACATGATGACATTCGTTTATGTGCTGATATCGGCCCCTCCTACCAACAGAGACTTGCCATGGCGGCCGCCCAGGCTGGCATGACCATTGTCGCCTTCTCAAAACAAAAGCCTCCGCAAAATAAACCCAGTATTAAGTGCTACCGCTGTGGTGGTTTTGGACACGTGGCAAAAACCTGCCAAGCCTCTCCTTCCCCTAATCCTTCACTCTGGCCCTTAACAGCTCCGCCAAGTACCTCGAAGCCTTCTGCCTGACAGCCTGGGGAATGCCCTCTCTGTCACCGTGGTAATCATTGGGCCAAGGAATGTCACTCTAAACGTGATGCTCAGGGCAATGCTCTTTCCCCTCGGTCAGGAAACTCTCAGAGGAGGCTGTCTCGACCCCCTCAACAATTCGGGGCACCCATTATTCAGACTCTAGCTCCACAGGGAGCAGGAAATCCATTTCTCAACTCCAACATGCAACCCCAGACAGTGCAGGACTTGACTTCTGTTCCTCCTCCCGACAGGTATTAACTCCTGATATGGGACCTCAAGCCATTCCCACAGGTATTTTTGGGCCTCTCCCTTCTGGCCATGTTGGTTTAATTTTAGGTCACAGCAGTTGGTCTTTAAAAGGGCTTCAGGTCATTCCTGCTGTAATTGATTCTGATTATACTGGTGAACTTAAAGTTATTGCATGGGCACCTAAGGGGATTTATACCCTTACTCCTGAACAGCCTTTTGCTCAGCTTTTGTTAATCCCTATCAATGTCACTGTGGGTAAATCACTCACTCTCCAGCCAAGGGGAGACCGAGGTTTTGGCTCCTCCTCATATGCCTATTGGGTGCAATTCATTTCTGCTAATAGACCTGAATTGGCTCTCAAAATTAATGGTAAACAATTTAAAGGCCTTTTAGATACCAGAGCTGACGTGTCTGTTATTTCAGCTAAACATTGGCCTCCTAATTGGCACACTACTATGGCTATGACTTCCTTACAGGGTATTGACATGAGTGCTAACCCTCAGCAATCTGCTGACTTGCTGACTTGGACTGATTCAGAGGGTCATTCTGGCTTTCGCCCCTATCTTATTTCTGGTATTCCTCTCAATCTTTGGGGCTGAGATGTTTTGGAATCTATGGGAGCTCATTTGCTTACTAGTGGTGCCACCCTTGACATTATGCTTAAGGTTATCTGCCCTCCAAAGGCTTGGGAAATCATTTACAAGGCTCACCCGAGTGTCTATCCATATCACAAAAATCTGACCGTTCTGGCTTAGGGTATTTTTCTAAGGGGTCGCTGTAACTCCCGATGCCCACGCCAATGCTACCACAAAGAAGTCTGATTCCCCAGTTTGGGTAGACCAGTGGCCCCTGTCTGCAGAAAAAATTGCTATTGCCTGAGAGTTGGTTCGGAACAACTCGATGCAGGCCATATCCGATCTACTACTAGTCCTTGAAACTCACCTATTTTTGTCATTAAGAAACGTTCTGGTAAATGGAGATTATTGCAGGATTTAACGAAGGTTAATGAAACTATGGAAATTTTGGGACCTTTACAACCTGGCTTGCCCTCCCCTGTCGTGGTTCCACAGGACTGGCAACTTCTGGTTGTTGATTTAAAAGACTGCTTTTTTACCATTCCTTTAGCTCCTGCTGATTGTAAACGCTTTGCTTTTAGTGTTCCATCCACCAATTTCAAGCGACCCTGTGATAGATATGAATGGGTTGTTCTCCCACAAGGTATGGCTAACAGTCCCACCTTATGCCAATCCTATGTTGCCAAAGCTATTTACCCAATGTGACAAAGTTTTCCTGATGCATTGCTGTTATATTACATGGATGATTTATTGTTGGCTACTCCCTCAGAGTCTCTTTTATTTCAGGCATATGAACTTTTAAAAAACTGTTTAAATAAGGCCAATCTCATTATAGCCCCTGATAAAGTTCAAACTGGTACTCTTTTCCATTATCTTGGATGACTCATTGAGTCTAACCGGGTCTCCTTTAAAACTCCACTTTTGTCCACAGGTAATCTGAAAACTTTACATGATTTCCAAAAGTTTCTGGGTGATGTTAACTGGATTCGTTCTAGTTTAAAACTTACCACTGGTCAACTTAAGCCTCTGTTTGATATCTTAAAGGGCCCTTCTAAGCCCTCTAAGCCGACCTCTCCTAGATCGTTATCGGATCCTGCTAAACAGGCTCTGCAACTTGTACATGAGGCCCTCCTTCAACAAAAATTGACCAGAATAGAAGACAATATGCCATGGTGTTACTGCATTCTTCATACTGCCTATACCCCTACTGGAGTTTTTTGGCAGCAAGGAATTTTAGAATGGATCCATCTTCCAGCAAGCTGTGGTAAAGTTATTTCCCCCTACTATGACCTGGTTGCTGCCCTGGTTGCTAAGGGTAGACACCGTGCTCTTATCCTATTTGGATTTGAGCCCTTGGAAATATCGTTCCCTATACTAATACTCAACAACAGTGGTTGTGGCAATTTTCTGATTCTTGGCAATTGGCTTTTGCAGGTTTTTCTGGACAAATTTTGTGTCATTACCCTGCTGATAAATTATCTTTCCATAAACCTGCGTCAAATTATCTTTCCACAAACCTGCATCAAATCACCCTCGCCTTCTGCTTGTCTAGCCTTTACTGATGGTTCCTCTTCTGGCTTTGCGGCCGGTACTGTTAACAAACAGCCATTTTCTTTTCAGACAAATGGACATTCAGCACAGCGTGTGGAGTTACTGTCAGTCCGGCATATTTTAGAAAATTGGGATACACCTTTGAATATCTATTCTGACAGTCAATACGTGGTTAATTTGGTTCAAAATTTGGAGACTGCTCCTCTCTCATTTTCTGACTCATCTCCTATCATTCACCTTTTACTTCCTTTACAGCAGGCTTTGCGGAGACGATTTCACCCTTTTTTTATTGGCGGTATCAGAGCTCATTCCACTCTGCCTGGACCTTTAACTGAAGGAAATTCTTTTGCAGATCAACTTACACAACAGGTTTTTCCTGTATTTGACTCCTGTGCAACAGGTTGAGGCTTCTCATGTGCTGCATCATCAAAATGCACGCAGCCTATGCCTACAGTTTAAGATTACCAGAGACCAAGCCTGACACATTGTTAAGGCGTGCTCTGCCTGCCTGCCTTATCTGTCTGTTACTCAATATCACCGGATTAACCCCTGAGGCTTGCATGCTGGACACATTTATCAAATGTATGTTACTCATTTTTCTCCTTTTGGAAAATTACAATATGTACATGTTACTATTGATACCTATTCTCATTTTGTTGTTGCTTCTGCTCATACAGGTGAAGCTGTTAAGGATGTTGTCTCTCATTGTCTACAAACTTTTTCTGTTATAGGACCTCCCAAGATTTTGAAAACTGACAATGGCCCAGCCTATACCAGTAAAGGTTTTGCTAACTTTTGCTCTCAGTTTTAGATTTCTCACCGTACTGGTATTCCCTTTAATCCTCAAGGTGAAGGCATTGTTGAACACTGTCATGCTGTTCTAAAAAATTTGTTAAATAAACTTAAGCATAGCAGCACCTTTGATCTTATTCATAAGACACCTCACAATTGGTTACATCATGCCTTGTATGTCCTGAACTTTCTGACCCTGGATGTCAATGGCCTTTCAGCTGCTGATCGCTTTTGGCATCCTGAGGACAAGGCTGTTGCAAAAGTGTGGTGGAAGGATATTTTATCTAACCAATGGCATGGACCAGATCCAGTCCTCATATGGGGACGAGGACATGTTTGTGTTTTCCCCAGGTCTGCTGACTCTCCTATTTGGGTTCCTGAGTGCCTCGTCAAGCATGGACCAGTTCAGAGGCAAAGCCAATGCCCTGATCCCGCGGTTTCATCACCTTTACCTGGCGACAGCGTTTTGTTCAAATTGCTTCTTATGTTAATCATTTAGCTAGAAATATTTCTGTTTCTATGGGTACTCAAATGGATACTGATAAGAAACTGGAAGCTAAACTTAATACTCTTGAGCAAACTGTTACTGTTTGGGGGGATAAAGTTTATAATATGCAATCTCATAAGATTTTACACTGTCACGTTGATTTTAAGTACATTTGTGTAACTAATACTCCTTATAATGACAATGAATGGAGCTGGCCTTTAGTTAGGGCCCATTTACAAGGTATCTGGAGTCATAATAACTTGTTCTTGGATGTTTTAAAACTTCAACAGCAAATACATGCTATTGACTTTTCCCGTCAGGAACTCCCACGAGATGCCACCATTGCTCGGGATATTGTTGACACCTTGTCTTCTTGGACCCATGGTTTTCACCTGCCATCTTTGTCTACTATCATTATGATCGGGGGCTGTGTCCTTCTCCTTATCTTCCTTCTACCGTTTCTCTTTTGCCTTGTGTTCTCCTCCCTCCAGCAGCTTCAGCTCAAGCTCTTTGAGCTGCATTTAAAAACTAAAAAGGAGGGAAATGTGGGGAACACTCCAGCGTAGAGGACCCCTGACCGCGCCGCCGCCATAATGTGAGCTTGAGCCCAGACACATTTCCCCCTCCTGGAGGCAGTCAAAAGCAGAAACTAAAGGATGATTCTGTAGAAGTTATTTCAGACTCTCTGACACTAACATAATGGCCCAGTGATGGCTGTGTGGTCTTACTAGACATTGTGTTTTTCCTTGGTTCCTGTTCTGGGCTAGTTTTATGACTCTGTTTACCAAACACTGCTTAAGCCTTGTGACCATTCCTATGACCTTGGAGATTGTTGCCTTTAAGATCTATGATCTTGCCTGACCTCTAAAGAATGTTACCTTTCTAAATGTAAATCCCTACACAATAGAT
>PVKP010018244.1:0-44605 GCA_004027715.1 Plecturocebus donacophilus | reverse complement strand
TTCTCTAAGCAGAAGATTTTGAGCTAGGAAGATGTGATTGGATTTATGTTGTAGGGGCAATAGAGACTAGGGAATTGAACAGGAAGCAGGGAGGCCAGGAGATGGTGGCTGTAGAGATCTGGAGGCTGGGATGCAGCCAGGAGGGGTGGCCAGAGCTGCATCGGATTGGGCCCACATTTTAAAGGGGATCTCAAGGGCTGTGAGAAGCACTATTCCATCCCACCAATATTCACTGTGCTCCTTCCATCAGGATACAGAGATGAGACAGTGTGATTCCTGTCCTTAAGGAGGTTACATTCTCCTGGGGAGAGACACATAGCACAACAGACCACCAAGGCTACTCCTCCAAGAGGTGATGAGGGCCCAGAGGACATCTCACCAAGAGAGGGCCAGGAAGGATCTCACAGAGCAAATGGCAATTGGGCTGAGTCTTGAGGAAGTAGAAGTTTGCTCAACAAGTAGGAAGCAGAGCAGGAAGGGAATGGCTGGCAGAGGCACAGTTGCAGGTTTAGTAGCATCGTTCCCTCTGGGGAATCTGGGAAGACCGAGCCTGACTGCGGTTTCTGATGGGATTGCCAGTGACTGGCTCCAGAAAGATTATTTGGTGGATAAAAAAACAAATGCATCATATATGTGGAAAACTACAAGCTAGCCTCTAAGGTGGGGCCTAAAATGTGATAAAGGCATGGCAGGGTGCCTCCAGGTTCTCACTATAGAGGTGAAGGGGCTCTGGAGAGTGATTGAGGGGACTGAGAAGCTGTGTTTGCACAGTCCTCTGCATAAGATTTGGAAACACAAATCCATTCTTGCACATCCAAGAATGAGGGTCATGAGGGTCACCACTCCCTAAACTTGCTCCTTGCTCTCCCTCTTTGAGCTTGGAAATAAATCTGCAGAGACTGAGGTTGGGTGGGGCAGTGTCTGCCCTGTTAATGAGTTTGGACCACGACAAACAGGGAGCTCTTGATGGGGTTCTTGCAGGTGAGTGAGAAGTTCGGGTGAGCCTTCTAGGGAGTTCACTCCGGAGTGTTTAGGGAGGCAGAGTAGACAGGCAAGAGGATGGCTACTCCATCCTCTTATGATCTTCCCTTTGTAAAATCTTTGGAACACACCCCAGAATACACTAGAAAATTCAGAAAAGTGGACAGTGGAGAAAGGACAGAAAGCAGGTCCCAGAGTCTGCAGCAGCTCCCCAGCACCCCGGGCAAGCACTGCCTCCCTGCCAGGATTCAAGTTGGCAGCTCCCTAGGAATTGGCCCAGGGCAAGTTCCCGGGGTAAAAGGTGCAACCTGGGTGTGGGCCGATTTCCTTGTGAAGGCTGTGGCTTCCCCTCAGGCTCACCCTCGCTGATGCTGAGTAATCTGCAGGCTGTAATCTGCCCATGAAAGAGCTCTTGCAACACATTGTGTGAGGATCCCAGGTAAACAGCCACTGTGTGTGCCCAGAGCTGTGCATACATCTGTCTTCTGGGGAAGCCTCCCTCCCCGCTGGCCTTCGGGCTGTGCCTGCACCCTGCCTCCGTCTTGTTCTCTTAGACTGCCCTGTCCTTCCCTGGGAACCAGGTCAGGAGCCCTGCTGGCAGGTGTCCTAGAGCATGAATCAGGTGCCTGCAAGGAGAAGGCGGGAGATCTTGGCTGAGACCAGGCAGGAAGGTTTATTAGATGATGTATCTGGTCAATAGCCAATCTATTAAACTCCCCGGAGAGAATTAGGAACCTTCGTAAGATGGGTCATCTTTTTGTGGGAGAAGTTTAGGTACCTGGAAATCACATTTTGGTCAAGAATGACTCAGTTAACTTTTCCTTGCCTTCAGTGAGAATTTAATTTTACACAGGTGGGTAACTTTGGAGTGGTTGGTGAAAGCTGGCTGGCTGTCATTTTGTCTGGCAGTGCAGAGTGGCAATTTATCTCTTTAGTTGGCTCAAGATTTGGGTGGATGGACTTTCCAAGGCAAATTAATTAATTTGTTTATGCTGAGCCTTGGGTTAATGCTTTCAAATGGTTTATCTCAGAGACCTGATAACCTGCCGACTGACTTTCTCCTTCTAGACTTGCGTTGATTTGATTCAACAGACTCTCATGAAGCACCTACATGTGCCAGCCATTGTGATAAATCTGGGGATCACACAGGGGCAAAAACTCAGTCCTTGCTCCTGGAGAGTTAGCTCATGGTGCAATACTGGATTCAGATGGAAATGAATACACAGAGCTGATGGTGTCATGTGGCATGCTGAAGACCGAGGGAAGAAAGAATTCATTCTGTTGGATAAGGGAGGGAATCAAGGAGGCTTCCTGGAGGAAGCAAAATCTTAGATGAGTCTGAAAGGATAAATAGGAATGAATACTTGCCAACTCTGATGGAGTTGATGATCTTAGGGTTGGCTTCTTGTCATTCTGGCTTTTAGTATGAATGAGTAATTCATTTGTAATACTTAATTAAAAAGAAGAATGCATTCACAAGCATCATAAGTGAATTTATCACTGATTTCTTAGTAATTTCCCCTTCTACACTCCACTAATATAACACCTGTTTTTTGCCCTTTATGAAGTGGTCCACAGTGTGAAAAATTTGAAAGACCCTAAAGAATGAATAGCTCTTCAGTAAACGAATTGGAACAGCATATTGGGCATAGAGTCAAGACGTTGACCTACATAATTCTTTTGACATTTTTGGTTTTAAAATTATTATGATTCCTCCAGGGCAGGAACTGCTTTAATAATTCATCTCTCTATCTTCAAAAGTCAGCCCAGCGACTGTCCCTTATTCCACAGATGTGGAACCAATGCAGGGTTGTCCTCGAGATTCTTTTTCCAAAGTGGAATACTGAGCCCACAGCCTGTGTGTCATATGTGGACTTTTCAGCGTGTTCTTCTCTGGTCCAGAAGTCTGAATCCTTCTTGTCTGTCGCAATAATATAAAGGTTGGAATTTTCAAAGTCGTTCCAGACCAGCCTTTCTAATTATTTGGCTAGGACCCGTGGAAGGGTTCGCCAACTTGCTTTACTTTCTTTGTTTTTGATTGAAGTTATTCAGAGCCGTCCATGAAGAGAAGTCCCAGAGAGGAATGCCTGGCCCAGCCAGTGCTGTTTTGAAGATACTCAGCCTCATGGAGAGAACCACTTGGAAGGACGAAAAGAGGATCTGGCCCTCATCCATCTCAGTCTCCATCAGATCTTATAGATGCTCCACGAATCGGCCATGATTCTCTTCTTTGCTACCATCTTGTATGTTGGGCTTTGTAGAGGCTAGATGTTTTCTAAAAGAATGACAGACAAGGAAAGGTCTGCAGCTTGCCATTGATAGTGTCTTTACCAACAGATCTGTGTGGAGCTGAGAGGGGAGAAGAGAAATCAGAGAGTGGATGGACTATTAGAGTTCAACCCATAATGGTGCTTTCGATATAGAATTTATAAGGCAATCTGCATGCTGGGCTCTGTGCTAGGCACTAGGGGTACATCTATGAGATGCGACCCCAGTTCCCAAAGTCCTACAGTCTAATGGGGGAGAGAGATATGTCAACAGGCAGATGCGGCAGATGGCAAGTGCTGAGATATGAAACAATAGGCAGAAGCCACGGTGGTCTCTGGGACTTCTGAGCTGAGTCCTAAAGTAATTATAGTAATCCGTCATGGGCGGTGGGGGTGGGGAGAAGGTGCTGCAGGAAGCATGATCAAAAGCGGAGAGCTAAGGAGAGAGAGAAGGAAGAAGTACGTGAGATTCAGCAAAGAGGAGAGGAGTAATGAAGAGCCATGTAGGACCAGGTGAAGGCAAACTGTTCAGGACTAAACGCAACAGTAGGGCAGGTTTTTGAGGGTATCCACTCTACTTACAGAGGGAAGATTCTCCATGGTGGCCTTTCAGTGAGAGTGGGCAAATACACTACTTCCTGAGGCAGCCATTTTTCACTACTGAGCACCTCTGGCCTTAGCAAGTTCTGAGTGTGAATACTTTCTTCTATTTCTAAGCCATTCAGCAAATATCAAAGTGCTTTCCCATATACTGGTCATCTTAGGCAATCTGACTGGACATGTAGAGCAAGAGGTAATGAGGTAAGCACTCACTAGAGCTAGGTGATCTTAGAAAACTCACTTACCCTCACTGAGCCTCAGTCTTCCTATCTGTGAAATGGGGATAATGACCCTTACCTCACCTGGTGGGCAAGGTCTAAATAAAATAATTGTAGTTAGATCCATAGTAGGTTCTTTCTTACCTACCACTGTGTACCTGATCCTGTTGCTATCCCCATGGGATATGTCCAATGGGATTATGGGTATGACATTTCATAACCCCACTATCACTTGTATCAGGAGGTTTGTCCTAAGTTCCCCCACTAAGCTTCCTGGATGAGGCATCTAGTGGCATCCCCCAGTTTGAGTGTGGGGGTTTGGTAAACTAGTCCTTATGTATGCCTGTCAGATGAAGGGTACTGTCTTTATGATGGGCTCATAGCTGAATCTGGAAGGTAAGTGCTTGGGGCCAGTATGATACGTTTTCCGCAGGATTCAAAGTTCCCTTGCTGTTTCTGCTGACTTTGCTTCCACTCAGGTGTGCTCTATCCCAGCCTATGTATTATGTTCACCAGCTTTAATTTGTGTCCTCAACTCTGTTTTTGTATTTTGAAATGACCTTTCTCTTAACCTGCATTCCTCTGGTCCCCAAACTCCACCTGCTTCTTTTTTTTTTTTTTCTAGTATCATCTACATTTTAGATTATAGCTTTCGTCATTTGTAGCCTTGGAATAAATAATTTTTCTGTCATATCTTTGTTTGAACCTTTTCACATTTGACTTCAGGCATCACCCATCTCCATCTGACTGCTCTCTTCACTTCTCCATCTTTCCATATGGGCTGAATGTCTGCTGAGCAAGGGGCACTGCAGACATTCAAAGATGACTGAGACACAGTCTTGTGGGTAGAGAGAGAGACAATCAGAACACACCCTGGAGAGTGTTAGGTGAGGGAAGTAGAGGTTACGGGAGTCCAGAGTTCTTAGCCGAGGACCTGGGATAGGTTTGAGAGAGGATGTTGAACTCATGTAGGTGAGGAATTGTCTGATGTGAAGGAAGAAAGGTAGGAGACAGCAGCTTGGAGACAATATTACTTTTCCTGGGGCAGCCATACCAAAGTACCACAAACTGGATAGCTTAAAACATCAGAAATGACAATTGACGACAGTTCTAGAGCGTAGAGGTCCAAAGTCAAGATGTTGGCCCTAGAGTCATGCTCCTTCTGAAGGCTTCGGGGGTGAATGTGTTTAATGCCCTTTTCTTAGCTTCTGCCCTTTTCTTTTCTGGAGCGCTCCTTGGCCTTCCTTGACTTGTGGATGCATCATTTCAGTCTCTGCCTCTGTTTTCCATGTTCCTCTTCCCTGTGTATCTGTCTCTTGCTGCTCCTCTTCTTATAAGGACACAAGTCATATTGGATTAAAGCCTATTCTAATTCAGGATAACCACATCTTAACTTGATTATAGACCCTATTTCCAAATAAGGTCACATTTGCAGGTCCTGGGTGTTAGGGCTTCAACATCATTTTTTTGGGAGATGCAGTTCAACTCATAACAGAAACCTTGCAGATAAATCATTTTGGCTGGAGCACAGAGTTACGTGGTGGGTTATCAACAACATGGAGTTTTAGAATCTTAGCTTCCTGACTGATCTTTGGGAATTAACATACAGGAGAGCAGGTTTAGAAGCAACAGTAACAGAGGCTGGTCTTCTGGGAATGACGTGATACTCTTCAGCCAGCTTTCTGTTTCTAGCGAGGCCCCAGCCTGGAGTTCAAAGAGAGTCAGGGTGCTTCTTGCCTTCTTGTCTTTCTCCTGTCTCCTGCTACTTGTAATGAAATTCAGAGCAGTTAGAGATTTTCTTTCTCATCCCTGGAATGGTGCCTCTCCTGCTGGCCCTATCAGGCTGCTGTGTTGATGTTATCTGGGAGAGGATGTAGTTACTAGGATGAAGAAGGCAGGAGAGAAATGGAATTCACGCAGATCAAACATGCGTAATCAGAAGACGTTACTGAGGCTTGATGATGCTGTTCAGGGTGTATTTCCCTTGAAATGCCACTTGAAAGACAGCAGCTTAAACAAAAGGGCAAGACAAGATTCACAGAGATAACAGTTCAGAGAGAATGTAGGTACAGCTAAGCAGAGCTAAGCAGTGACAGAAGGAGAAAGTGTGTCTGAAGAAAAATATTCTTCATTACAGATTTGAAAGAAAAAAAATCATCAAATCCCTCTGCCTTGTAGGTCTTACAGGAGGCAAACTTTCTTTACAAATGGTGTGTTTGTGTTTTGAGTGACTAAGAGTTCAGGGACAAGTTCAAACATGTATCAGTTCAATTTAAAAGTAAGTGCGATAACATTGGAGGAAATTCATAATAAGATGTCACTCTTTACATAACACCATTTTCTCTGGAATTCAAAACATCTGTTGTTTAAAAGTGACACAGCGACTACCGTCTAGTTTGCTGAACGACCTTCTTTATAGCATCATAGTATTAGAAACACTTCAGAAGGAATCACTCAACTGCATTTATCTGGCAGGGGAAAAATGCAGGTAGTATTTATTTTGGGGTGTGGTAGGGGATGTCCCCTAGCCAGGATCCTAGAAGTCAGCATCAGGTATGAGAACAAGAAACATTCATTTATTCGATAAATACTCATTGAGCCCTTACTATGTACTGGTATTACGTGGCAGTATGAATAATCTCATCTGTTAAATAAAGATACTTGTATCTGCTTTCAGCATTGTGGTGTTTGTTGTTAAAGCTAATACAATCACGTGTTGCCGGTTGATGGGGACTTGTTCCAAGAAACATGTTATCAGGCAATTTTGTCATTGTGGGAATGTCATAGAGAGTACGGTACTTACAAAAACCTGAATGGGATAGCTTACTACACATCTAGGCTATAGGGTAAAGCCCGTTGCTCCTAGGCTACAAACCTGTACAGTATGTTACTGACTGAATACTGTAGGCAATTGTAACAAATCACTGGCAACAGAAAATTTTCAGCTCTGTTATTATCTTATGGCACCACTGTTGTGTATGCAGTCTGTTGACCAAAATGTCACGTGGTTCGTGACTGTACTTAAATTACTAAGTGTGAGGCATTGAATTGTGCCAAGTGTCAGGGCTGAATGAGCTCAATGTTCCCAATGAGTCTATGAGGTAGTTACTGATATCTCCCCTACTTTACAGATGAGGAAACTGAGCCACAGAGATAAGGAAGGTGGATTTATTTATTTATTTATTTATATCTTTTTTATTGTACTTTAGATTCTGGGGTACATGTGCAGATCATGCAAGAGTGTTGCATAGGTACATTCATGGCAAGGTGGTTTGCTGTGTCCATCCCCCCATATTTATTTATTTTTTATAACAGGTAGGAGATAAGTGATGAAGAGATACTGAATGAAAACTCACTTGGTTTGATTTACTTATGTGAAAAATGGATTTCAGGAAGGCAGGGGGTGCAAGCACAGAGGCAGAGAAACTGGTTGATGTGCGGATTGAGTGAGTTAATGTGTGTAAAATGTCTAGAATGGTCACTATGTATTTGCTATTGTTGTTCTTATTGTTGTAATCAGTCAGAATGGTCTAAGTCAGTGGTCAGCAAACTTTTTCTATACAGAGCCAGATAGAAATAACTTAAGCTTTTTATGCTATTAGGTCTCTCTTGCAATTACTCAGTTCTGCCCTTGAAGCATGGAGGCAACATAATCAATATGTAAATAGGAATGAGCATGGCTGCATTCCATCACATGTAGTTTATAAAACAATAGCCCATGGGCTGTATTTTGCCAATCCTTGGTCTAGGCTATGCTGTAGTTATAATTCCCAGGCCCTACTGATTTATAAGGGTTTACTGTGATTTCTACAACTATCAGTCAGAATGAGCTAGACTATGCTGCATTAACAAACAACCCCCAAATCTTAGTGGTTTATAAAAACAAGGGTTTTGTTCTTGCTTCATTACACGTCCACTGTGGGTTGACTGGGGGACTCCAGTTCCTGCTTCACCACTCTGAGATCCAGGCTGATAAAGTGGCCACCACCTCAAAGTTTTCTGGTTTGTAAGGGAGAGGGAGAGACAAAAGTTTTGATGTGATCCTGTCCAGAAGTGCACACGTCACATCTGCTCATAACCTTAGTGATTGGCAGGCACTAGGCACATAGACTGAACCCTCCACAAGGGGCCCAGGCAGGACAATGCTACCAGGTTCCTAGAAGGTAAGGAGCTGGACATATTTGGCAAGCATCACCAATGGTTTCTATACTAAGCATCCAAGTCATGTGTTACAGCTATGGCCACATGGAGAAAGAAACACTCAGTGTAATTTCAAATCGCAGAGGAAAAGAATCTGATTGGTTCATTCTGAGTCAGAGGTCCATTGTTGGTTTAATTAACTGGAGAGGGTTGGGGTATATCATATTGTACAAATGTAGTTGCTGGGAGCCCGCCCATCCTTTGAATGAGGGGAGGAGGAATGATGGAGAAAGTTAAGAGAGTTATTTTAAGTTGGTGAAGTTACTTCAACATTCATATACCTTAATAAAGACCCAGATAACAGCAGGTCAACTGTCTGAGAAGTCAGTACATAGAAAGACAGCCCAATATATAAATGAAAGTGAGGAAGAGCTGGCATGGGCATGTCAAGGCATGAGTCCTGGTTCTAGGACTAACCAGTTATGCGACTTGGGATAAGTCATTTCAGAATGTCTTGGCATCTTGGGTTTCTTGTCTGTGAAATGAATACTTAGTAAAATGGCAGACAAAAGAAGTATAACTTGCTGAGAAAAGAGGTACGTCAGGATGTTTTGGGATCACATAAGATAATGGACGTGAAATGCTTTGCAAATCATATTCTGGTTTTTAAAATTGCACAGTCTTGGCTACATCGCTTATCATTGCTCAACATGGCCTCCATATCTTTAACTTGAAGATAAAGAGATCTACACTTTAGAGTAGTGAAGATTAGAGGCAAAGAAAACTGACCACTACAGCATTAGGTCTGGCAAGATACCCAATTAATGATGGTTCTTATTACTACTGGTTTGTACATGTGGCATTTGAATTCATGTCTTATTGGATTCCATGGTTGACTCAGTGGATCTGACTGGTTGAGTGTGTTTATTTTCTCTTCTTTCTTGCTGCCATTGATATCCATGGCTCGTGAATATGCACTCTTTCATGAGCACACAGGCATGAGTAATGCTGATCCTTGAAGCAAGTGAGCTTCTGTGAGATTAATTAGTGGGATAGTATCCTAAATTACACTCTTCACCCACTGGTCTGTCTGGGATTCTTTTTTTTTTTTTAAAATATATTTTTTTAAAGATGGGGTTTCACCATGTTGGTCAGGCTGGTCTTGAACTCCCGACCTCAGGTGATTCGCCAGCCTTGGCCTCCAAGTGCTTGGATTACAGGTGTGAGCCACCATGCTCGGCCCCTGTCTGGGATTCTTATTTTTAGGGTCATGTATTGTGTATTCATCAAGGCACTGTTTCTATAGGAAATTCATGCAAACAAACATGTAATCCATCACTAGGTAGAAGCAGATGAGTTAT
This sequence comes from Plecturocebus donacophilus, assembly GCA_004027715.1. NCBI lineage: Eukaryota > Metazoa > Chordata > Mammalia > Primates > Pitheciidae > Plecturocebus > Plecturocebus donacophilus. The sequence goes on along the minus strand of PVKP010018244.1, from coordinate 35,038 downwards.
CTGACCTCCTGCTATGGGATTAGACTTTGAAGGAATAGGGCACAGGATAAATGTGACTGCATATTGGAAAGTTGGAATTGCCCAAGGAATTAAAAAAAATACATGGGTCTTAGGTGCAGAAATTCTGTTAATTTCTCTGTAGTGGGCCTGGTTTTAGTGGAAGGGGTCGATTCAAATGCACAACAGGATTGGACTTAGAATGAGCATCCAGCAGCAGTGTAAAGGGCAGATGGCAGTGGGCAAGGAAAGAGTCAGGAACAGTATTTATGACACCAGCAAACAGAGAGTAAAGATGATGGTGATGAGGTGGCTGAAGGAACTGAACACTTAATATGGCAGACACTGTGCTTAGTGTATTCTGTGTGCTTGCTCATTTAACATTCAGAACAACTGTATGAAGCCATGCTACTATTATCACCATTTTCCAGATGAGGAAATTAAGCCACAGAGGAGTTAAGTCATAATGATTCCAATCATAGCAGAATAAGCCCTGAAATGGTGTGCCCTGTTCACATCTATAAGATTCTCTTAGTTTTCAGCCAGTGCACTGAAGAAGCAGAATTTCAGCCTCTGTATCCCAGATGCAGAGCTGACACTCCTAACCTGTCCACCATATGTATTTGTCTTGCCGCTTACCAAATTGCCTTGCATCACAGACACCCAGACACCAAGGAGGGGATGGAGAAATCTTTGTGATCACAAAGGCCACCTCACTCCCGCTCCCAGCCCCATTTACATGTGTGAATCTCTACTGTGCCACTCGCTTAATCACCTCCAGTAAGGAGGGCCTCCCTCCCGGCCCAGGCATCTTTGGCCATATTTTGACATCAGGATTATGAAAACCTGATGCTTTTTGTTGAGGACTGGTGAACTTGGCTTGCTGCTTCCAGTGCCTTCTCCGAGCCTCTGCTGGCTTTTTTTTTTCCTACCTAATAAGCACCTGAGGGTGTGAACTGTGGCTACTGGTACAATCTGGGACAAAGTCCACCAGGGATTTCAAGGAGTGTTCTTTGCAAGCAAAATATCACAAGGTGGCTGAGGCCGTGCTAATTGGCTGCATTTGAACTACAACAACATTCAAACCCAGTAAGACAATTAAAGCTGAAAAAGATCAGCTGGGATTAAAAGGATCCAAAGGGTAATTGCTTCATAACAAGCTACGTTGCTCCAAGTAGCAGGAAGGATTGACGAAACTGGAATTAATTATATTGGAATACTTGTTTGTTTTTACAGCATGTTTTAAAATCATTTGGATTTGGCTAACTTGTGCCTTTTCCCAAATACTCTTGGGTTTGGTTAACTGCCTTGGCTTTATCTGCCAACTGCAATTACTCCTGTTCTTGGAAACTACAGAGGCACAGAAACATACTCACCATTTATCAGGGTGATAAATCCTTTTATTGCCTTGGTAATAATGATGCCTAAATTTGTATAGTACTTGTAACGTTTTCAAAATGACTTGCATCTGTTATCTCAGTTTGTCTGAGAAAAACCTGATGGAATGGTTAAGGGTTGGGGTTCCCATTTGGAGATGATGAAGGCAGAGAGAAGTGAGCCTTGCAACAGATTAATATTAGTGCTCACATGAGTCCCGTGTGCCTGCTCTCACCTGGGGTGTTCTAAGAAGGAAGCATCTCGTCCAGCAGGGCGGAACACCGCCAGCACAAAGTGAAAAAGTCATTGTTGGGGATTAAGAGGAAGGTGAAACTCATTGATAAATTAGCTGTTTGAACTTTGCAATGTGAAAGAGATCAGTCATTGGTCAGATAGGAAAGGTGCTTTTGGAAATAAAGTTGCTGCAATAAAGCCTAAGGCATGAACTTTGGTTTAGAGCTGAGAGTCTCGGGCTTACATTCTGCCTCTTCCTCTTTGTGGTTCTGTGTCTGTCAATTGACTATTCTTCTGAATATCTTCGTTTCCTCTTCTGTACAGCTTTGTTTCCTCTTCTGTACAATGGGTCTAACAAGGACATTCGCCAGTGTTATGGTTAAGGTCAAATGAAACCATGCATGTGCTGGAGCTAGACAAACATGGGATACTCTGGTCACTGGCATTTTTCTGTCTGATGTTTCTACTTTGACTATGATGAGATATTCAGAAGACCAGCCACCTTTGCAGCTTGTTTCCTGAGAGACTTCACTCCCTGCATTTTAAGGTGTGCTTAAAGGGATTTTTTCCTTATGATAATAGAATGAGTTACTAGGATTTCACAATTTAGAAGCAGGCAGGAGAAGTCTTTTCTAGATACACACAGTGAATCAACCACTATAAACCAAGCAGCACCTAAGAGATGTGCCTTCTAGTTTTGAAACTGATACAATTTCCAGCTTTTGTGACAACCCTGACAGTTTGGCCTGCCCTAATATTTGTTCTGGGTCTGAGGTTTTCTTTCATTCTCCCTCCCTCCCTTCTTCCTTCCTTCCTTCTCTTTCTTTCTTCTTTCTTACCTCATTTCTTTCCTTCTTTCCTTCCTTCCTTTCTTTCATTTTCCTCTCCCTCCCTCCCTCTCTCCCTCTCTCTTTCTCCCTTTCTTTCTTCTTTCTCTTTCTCTCTCTTTCTTTCTTTCTTTCTTTCTTTCTTTCTTTCTTTCTTCCTTCCTTCCTTCCTTCCTTCCTTCCTTCTTTCTTTCTTTCTTTCTTTCTTTCTTTCTTTCTTTCTTTCTTCTTTCTCTTTCTTTTTTTTCTTTCTTTCTTCTTTCTTTCTTTCTTTCTTTCTTTCTTTCTTTCTTTCTTTCTTTCTTTTTCTTTCGAGTCTGGTTCTGTCACCCAGGCTGGACTGAAGTGGCATAATCTTTGCTCACTGAAACCTGTCTCGGGCTCAGGACATCCTCCCACCTCAGCCTCCCAAGTAGCTGGGACTACAGGCATGCACTACCATGCCCAGCTAATTTTTGTAATTTTGTAGAGATGGGGGTCTTGCCATTATGCCCAATCTGGTCTCAAACTTTTGAGCTCAAGTGATCTGCCCCTCTTGGCCACCTAAAGTGCTGGGGTTACAAGTGTGAGCCACTGTGCCCAGGAAGGGCTGAGGTTTTAAAACAACATCAGCTTCTCAATGTAAAGCTTCAGGGTATAGAAAGGACTTTTCCAGATTTTGTAGTCTAGTAAAGACTGTTTTTGTGCAGTACACTGTGGACTAACCCCTACAGATAGAAAGTATTGTTCTAGTCATTGCAGGGCATGCAAAATAACTAGAAGTTAGCATGCCTCCCAACATGAACTTAGAATTTAGTTAAAGGAAAAAAATGAACAGACATAAAGTACTTATTATATTTAGCTCTCACCAGGCTTTTGCTTGGTGCCAGGAGCTAAGCAGAGCCCACTGTTTGTATCATCTTATTCTCACCAGGTAAGTACTATTTCTTTTATCCTTAGTTCATAGCATAGAAATTGAGGTTGAGGGATTTTAAGGATCTTTCCAAAGACAACTTGGTCCATCTGTCTCTAAAGGCCACACTCTCACCGCCTGCTAATCAGTACTTCCAAACTCAGTGAATGGGTCCTTCCAGCCAGCTTTGAATCTAGGTTCATGGTTCAAAATATCAGGAATTAAAGTGCAGATGAATAGATTGCTTGCAAAAGCAGTCACCTTAAGAAAAGGCAATGAAGCCAAAGGGGATAAAAGTGACATCCGAGATCCAACTGGGCTGGGTTTGAAACCTGGATCCGTCAGTTATAGCCTGCAAATTGTTCAGCCTCCCTGGAACTCGATCTCCACACCTCCCTTAAGGAGGGAGAAGAATGCTCTCACTTTAACTGGGATAACCTTTAGGAAGCAGCTAGCACAGAGCATAGCACAAAGAGTGGCCAATCCGTGACTCCTCTATCCTGCTTCCCATTCAATGGCTGCTCAACAGCTTCCTCTGACCAAGAGAACCCCACTTCCCATCTTTCCATCATGCTCCCCACAAGCTCCTTATCCTCTCTCTCTTCATAGAGGCCAACAAAAGGTGCCTGCTCATCTGCTTTGATTCTTGCTGGTGTCTGGCTTCTCTCTTCCAATCCCTGGTGCACTCCTGGATTCTCAGGGATTCAGCATGCCCTCGTTCTTGTGTGGTCACTGATGGAGCCCAGTTCCCTGTCTTGACAGTGGCCCTCAGAACGTGAAAGTGTGTTTACACCTCACAAATGTGTTTGAATTTCCTAGAGCTGGCATCAGAGAAGCCAGAGCCTCGGCTTAACCTCCCATAGCCTGCTTCCAGCTGACTGCCTTGTGGGATACCATTTCTGTTAGAAAGTTTGTTCTTAAACTAAGCTGCAACATGGCAGGATGGTTCTGAGCTAAAGAACTCAGACCTGGCATCCAATTGCTTTGATTTAGAGCCACCTAAGAATAGACACTGAGCTTACTTCCAAATGCTTTACTATTATACATAAAACTCCACACACGTCCTCGTGCATACTTGTGAGAGTATCTCTGGGAATACACATCTCAGAGAGGAATTGCTGGCTTAACAGTGTGTGCACCTTTAGGTTGACTAGATACTGCCAAATGGCCCCCAAACTTGTTGCAATAATGCACACTCCGATTCGAATCTATGAAAATTCCGGTTCTTCCCTACTCATTCACTTTCAGTATTGTCTGACTTGAAAATTTTTGCAAATCTGACTATGTGAAATGACCTATTATTATTTTTAATTTGTATTTCTTAGATGATTAGTAAGGATGAACATCTTTATATGTGATTTTTGACTATTGGTCTTTTCTCTTTTGGGAATTGTCTTTCTCTATTTTTTGCTCACTTTTTTATTGGGTTGTGTATTGTTTTCCTGTTGGTTGCTAAAGAATCCTTTATATGTATTTTGGATATATATATATATGTATATGCATATATATGTGATTATATATTCTGGATTAAACATATTCTGTTGATTATATGCATCACAATAGTGTTTTTCTAGTTTATGTATTACCTTTTCATGTAGTTTATGATGTCTTTGTAAGACATTATATTTAGTAATCAAATTTGCCATCTTTTTCTTCATAGTCTGAACTTTTTGTTTAGTTCTTACCACCAGAGACCATGCACCTCTAATAAAAGGAAACAGAGGCAGTAATGGGGGCAGGAATGAGTGGAATCTGACACCATTGAGAGTTCTGGCAGAAGTTATCTTGGAAGGGTTAGCTGTAATTAATTTTTTTTTTTTTTTTTTTTTGAAGATGGAGTCTCACTCTGTTGCCCAGTCTAGAGTGCAGTGGCACTCTCCTGGCTCACTGCAACCTCCACCTCCTGAGTTCCAGTGATTCTTTTGCCTCAGCCTCCAGAGTAGCTGGGATTACAGGTGTGCGCCACCACACCCGGCTACTTTTTGTATTTTTAGTAGAGATGGGGTTTCATCATGTTGCCCAGGCTGGTCTCAAACTCCTGATCTCAGGTGATCCACCCGTCTCAGTTTCCCAAAGTGCCGAGATCATAGGCATGAATCACTGACCTCCGCTTCAACTTTAATTTTGAAATAATTACATCCTCATAGCAAGTTGCAAACTGATGTACAGGGTGGTCCCAAGGACACAACATCAATTCCCCCCAAAAGTAACATCTTATATAACTATAGTACAATATCATTAGCCAGGAAATTGACATTGGTTCAAGCCACAGAGTTTGTGTGTGTGTGTGTGTGTGTGTGTGTGTGTGTGTGTAGTTCTATGCAATTTTTTCATAAATGTAGATTTGATCAGCCAGCACCACTGTCGAACTACATAGCTGCTTTGTCACCACAAGCTTTCTCATGCTGTCTGTTTGTAGCCTGTGATTTTGTTTTGATGCCTCTTAAAGACACTGCAGCTAAACCCATTTTCTGTTTCTCTGGGTGACTTCCAAAGCATAAACTTAAATGCACAGCTTATTTTTTAGTTTTTAATTTTTTTTCCTTTTTAACCTCAGTCGACTTCAGTAGCACAGTTTTTAAATATACATATACAATATGCAAAGCAGAATGAGCACAGGCTATGGAATCTGGTTCACCTGGGTTTGCGACACGCCGGTTATTCACCGGCTGGGCAACCTTGAGTCACCTTTCTGAGCCTCACTGATAAAAGGGTAGGGGGAGACGATACTTGCGATAATGTCTATCATTGCTATACAGCGGCCAATAAGTGTCTCGTGAGCGGTAGCTACTGTAATTGAGGTTTTCTCCTCTGACACTAACCTCATTACCTTGATTTTCTTCCACATGAGTAGAAATCATGGCTGTTCTGGCCCCTGCTTGTCATCTCAGCTGATGAGGCATCTTTTTTAAAAAAATTATAAACTGACAATTTATAATTGTGTAAATTTATGGGGCACAAAGTGATGTTATAATTTATGAGTACAATGTGGAATAATTAAATCAAGCTAGTTAACATATCCATCACCTCATGAACTTAACATTTTTTTGTAATGAGAATATTTGAAATTTACTCTCTAAGTACTTTATAAATGCACAATACTCTACAGACAGTTCTTGACTACTTAGGTGTGACAATTTTTTTGACTTTCTCATGATGCAAAAGCTATATGCACTCAGTAGAAACTATATTTTGCATACCCCTTCTATTTTTCACTGCCAGCACAGTATACGATAAATTACATAAGATATTTAATACAATAATTAATTAATTAATTAATTATTTTGAGATGGAGTCTCACTCTGTCACCCAGGCTGGAGTGCAGAGGTGTGATCTGGAGTCACCACAACCTCCGCCTCCTGGGTTCAAGTGATTCCCCTGTCTCAGCCTCCCGAGTAGCTGGGACTGTACAGGCGCATGCCACCATGCCTGTGTAATACTTAAAAAATTTTTTTTTAATACAGACGGACGGGGTTTCACTGTGTGAGTCATAATGGTCTCAATCTCCTGACCTTATGATCCGCCTGCCTTGGCCTCCCAAAGTGCTGGGATTATAGGTGTGAGCCACCGCTCCTGGCAATGCAATATTTTGTTATAAAATAGGCCTTGAATTATATGACTCTGCCCGGCTATAGGCTAATGGAAGCATTCTGGGCACATTTAAGGCAGGTGAGGTCAGGTTACGATGTTCTGTAGGTTAAGTGTATTAAATGCATGTTCGACTTAGGATATTTCCAACTTTCCATGTTTATTGGGATGTAACCCTATCATACGTTTAGGAGTATCTGTATATTCACGCTGCTGGGCTTAAAACTTAAAACAGGGCAAAACAATAATTTTCCTCCTGTCTAGCTGGATTTTTGTACCCTTTAACCATCACATCCTCAACACCCCACCCCTCGAAAAGCTCTTACTACTTTTACTTCGTTTTTGTCTTCCTCTTCCATTCACTGTGCTCGCCAGCAGGAGAGAGAACTGCGGCAGAAGCCTCCTTAGCTCATTAGCTGGGGCCTTGCATCTCCCTGGTCTTTGTGTCTCATACGTTTTCTGTTTCATCTGCGGCTTGCCAGGGAAGATGCTGGCCTTTGCCGTCTGTCTGGGCAAATCCTCCCCATGCCAGTGCTGACGTGGCAGTGCCCTTTAAGAGGAGCACCCTGCTGGGTGCCAATGGCTCCTGATGGAAGCAGGGAGGGCCGAGCTGTCGGAGGAGCCACGAGCTCCTTCCTGGGACCTGGGGGGAGCAGCTATTCTGGGAAACAAACGCTCCAGGCATCTCATTAGCATAATCTCAGGAATTAATGGCTTGATTGATGTTTCACGTTTCCCTGCAGTTTTCTATAAATAATAATGTATTAAAACGAGATGGAGGAGAGAAAACATGACACGACATATATTATTTAGGTGTTTGCAGAGAGGCTGACACACAAACACACACAATTTATCAACAGTCACTTTTTGCATGGTGTTCTGAGCCCCAAGCCTCCAAGATGTGGAATTAATTTCATAGCAGGTGATTTTAGACTATTTCACATGGGCCATCTGTCGCTTCTTCATTTACCTCTCTGCTGTTACAATAATTAATCATTTCAGGGACTGGCTTGGCCCAGGAAAGTCCACTCTGACTGAGAGCTCTACAAAAGAGGGTAGCATTGGATTACTTGCTTTAAAGTGGCGTGCTCCTGTGAAGCAGGTATGTTCAATATTTTTCTTGTTCACTTTTATCTGCTAACACCAGTGGCTCAAGAGCTGGTGACTGCTCCAGAGTATTAGATTTTTGCTACTGAATCTGTTCATCTTCTTCATTTGCAGTTGAAAAAACCAAGTTGAGAGAGGTTGCTTGAATTGTCTAGGCTCACACAACTAATTTGAGGTAGCTGAGACCAGAACCCCTGGTCAGTTTTTCACACCTTGGTCTTGCTATCTTTGATCTGAAGGGGTTCTTCAGAGAAGGAAGAAAACTCACCAGAAATAAGAAGAAGGAAACCCTAGAAACCCTAGGGGTATCTCAGCATGGAATATTTGGGACATACTCAAATTAAATGTTATATGTCTATGATTTAATCATTTCAGAAATCAAAATGTAACCAGCTCTAAGATGCAATTAGTGCCAGAGGAAACGAAGAGATGTGAGGCATTGGTCTACCCTGCTTGATGAAACTGTGGCAGAGAAAAAAACACCATGCTGCTTTTTAAATTGAGATGCATTCGCCTGCCATCATTTATTGATTGACTTACTAATGACATAAATATTGATTCATCCATTAATCAGTTCATGCCAACATTGGGCTGGGTGCTAGAGACACAGTGAAGTCCATGCACTCATGGGACTGATAATTTGGTTGAGGGACATAAAATGAAGAGTTTAACAAACAAATACAAATTGTCCTAAATGCTGCAAAGAAACAAACAACGAATGAAGATATGGAAGGACTGGTGGCTGTTCCTCTGTGTGTCAGGGGGTGAGTATAGATGGGATGGCCATAGAAAGCCTCTTGAAGAGAAGTGCACTTGAAATTGGACCCTGACGGACAGGAGTTGACATGTGACCACAGGAGGTGGCCGTCTCAGGAGCTGGGCTGCATCCACAGTGGCCCTGGGCTGGGAAGGAAGATCAGCACCACAGAAATGCAGTCAAGGGTGCTAGAACCGGTAAGGAAGGGGTAGAAGAGGTAAGTAGGTCCACCGTAATCCTATAGGGGATTGCGCCTGTAATCCCAGCACTTTGGGAGGCTGAGGAGGACAGATTACCTGAGGTCAGGAGTTGGAGACCAGCCTGGCTAACATGGTGAAACCCCATCTCTACAAAAAATACAAAAATTAGCCCAACGTGGTGGCACATGCCTATAATCACAGCTACTTGGGAGGCTGGAGCTGGAGAATCTCTTGAACAACCCAGGAGGTGGAGGTGGAGGTGAGTTGAGATCGCACCAGTGCACTCCAGCCTGGGCAACAGAGCAAGACGAAACTCCATCTCAAAAAAAAAAAAAAAAAAAAAAAGAGATAAGTGGGACGCAGATCATTCAAGGACTCCTCTCCAGGTCATGGTGAAAAGTCTGGATATGACTCATGGGAACCATGAGATGGGTTTTCCTGGGAAAACAGAGCCTGGTGTGCATTTCATTATCCCCATTTTACAGATGAAGACACTGAGATGCAAAGAAACAGTGAACTTGCTGATGGCGACACAGTCATAGGTGGAGTAGCTGGATTTCTAACCTGGCCCTCTTCAACTTGAGAGTTGAATGCTCTAAGCCAGGGGTCAGCAAACTGTGGCCTATGGGCCAAGTCCACGCTACTGCCTGTTTTTGTATAAACGAAGTGGCATTGCAGCAGTCATTTCCATCCACTTATGTCATGTCAGTGGCTGCTTTCCCACTACAAAGGCAGAACTGAGGAACTGCAGCAGACACTGCGGCATGCAGAGCCCAAAATATTTACTATCTGGCCCTTTAGAGAGAAAGTTTATTGATGCCTGTACTATCCTGTGGCCTCAGGCAGAGAGGAATCACGTCTACTTTGCTCCTAGTGTTTCCCCTAAGTCACTCAGTGATTGGTATTTAGCTAGTATCCCCTCAGCATCTGCTGAATAAATGAAGAATGGGAAAGGTGGGTGCACAGAATTGGGAAATTGAAGAGTCAGAGATTGGGTGGCCAGGATTGGCATGAGATCAGAAACACAGGCCAAGAGAGTAGGTTCTGACTCGAGTGCAGCAGGTGGACCCCTGCTTGGCTGGAAAACAGCATGCAGAGGAGAGGAGCAGGATGTCAGGTTAGAGAGACCCCCCGGGAGTTGATTGAGAAGAGCCTTGAATGCCATCATCATTGAGTGCCCAAGACCTTTAAGCAGCTGAGTTAGCACTCACAGAGGGGTTGGAGGAGAGCTGCTTTTCCAAGATGAAGATTGTAATTAGTTATTGATGTCCTATTTGTATGCTAATGCTGCTAAATAGAATAGCTAAACCATAATTAACGCTTCGGCTTTCTCTTTCTGTCTCTCAAAAAAAAAGCCCATGGAAAGGTCAATGGATTTCATATAATAAATTATTAACTAATGGAAAACACAAGAAATAAGTTTCTGAGCTATAATCTTTTCAGGTTTTACTAACTCTCATTTGTTACACGCACTGACAATGTTTACGTTTTGCTTCTGCCGACTTCTTGCCAGTTCCAGAAATTTTTGGAATCAGAATCAGTGTTGAGGGCAAAAATGTATGGTTTGCCAGAGTTTATATGTTTGAAAATCAAGACGGGTTACCTTTGTGATCTGACTTCTCTCTTTGTGTCAATGTTTAGTCCAATGGTATGGCACCACATTGGCAGATCTTATGATGGAAACCGTGATGAATGACACTATGATGCCAGTTACATTAAGTTGGTAATAACAAAAACATGCCAGGACCTTCTGCAGTTAAAATTCTTACTCCTGTCATGCAAATTCTGCCAGAGGGAAGATTAGGAAGAAGTCAGCATGACATAGGGGTACCCATGAGCTTGGGCTCTGGGGTCAGACACTGCATTTGAATCCGTTTCACTTTTCAGTAGCTGTGAATTTTGTCCTTGATTCTTCTGTGCCTCATTTTACTAAACTAAGAAACTGGGATATCAGCAACGCTTACTGCATAGAGTTGTGAAGACTAAATAAGAAAATAAAGTGCATATCAGAGTGTTGAGCACAGAGTAAATGTTACATGAGTATTTAAAGTGCTCAAGGACAATGATCCATAAGAAGCCAAACGTATTGGTAATTTTTTTAGCTTTAAAGAGTACAGCAGACACTGGGATCTACTTGAGGGTGAAGCATGGGAGGAGGGAGAGGAGAAGAAAAGGTAACTATTGGGTACTGGGCTTAATACCTGGGGGAAGAAATAATCTATACAACAAACCCCCATGACGTGAGTTTACCTACATAACAAACCTTCACAGGTACTTCTGCACCTACAATAAAAGTTTAAAAAATTGTTAGCTTTTAATTTTCTCTTCAACTATCAATCAGTTCATTGGTAGTGTACCTAGTCCTGTGTTGTGTGTTTTGGGAAGATGCTAAAAGAATATTGGTCAAAGTCATCCTAGCTGCCAAAGAATGTACAATTCTTGCTGTGAAATCACGTCAAGGGTCTCTGAAGCAATCAGAGGGCAACCCAATGGAATCGAACTCAAATGTACCAACTAAGTATTAAGGACTAGATGGGTGGTGGTGATAAAGAAATGAATTAGAAGACAGTAGCTCACAGTCTAGTGGTGTCTGTAGACAAAAACATCAATAAAGGGCAATGGAGTCAACATTATAAGTGTTTCCCCACAAAGGAAATAAGGACCTGTTCTACGAATGATAGGACTTCATTAAATTTCTGGCCTTAATTTCCTCATTTCATGTTTCAACCGAAGACATAAAAAATATTTACCTTTCCCAAGGACTCACTCCCTAAGAATGTGTAATACTTGCACAGAATTCTTGTTCAATAATCAAACGATCAATGATACACTTCCAGAAAATATTTAAATAATAGAAGTCATATAGGCATGTGACATCACACATAATCCCAGCATTTTAACATCACTCTAATTCTTTGAATTCTTCTTTTCTTTTTTCCCCTCATCACATTCTCAAGTAGAATTTTAAATGTAATTCCTGTCAAATTTCACATTTTGTTAGGACCACACTTGTACAGAATCAAATATTAGTAATAATACCCAATTCAGAACATACGCTCATCATTTCATGCCTATGGATTTTTGTGTCCCTGAGTTTTCAATTTTGTGTCCAGCAATACGTAAGCATTTTGATGTTGTTGCTTGGTTTTAATAAATATTTTTGGTATCATCGTTATTATTTTTGAATGTATGGGTTGTCTGGTTTCACACCTTGCCCCATGCTTTACATTACTCTTCTATTAATCTATGTGTGTTTTCCCAAGCATAAAGGTACTGTGGGAGTAGGCAGAGTCCTAGTAGGCAAAATATCAGATGCCGTTGAGCTCTTCTCTTGGCCTTGGCCATGCAAAGAACACGTCAGTGTAGTGAAGCTGGGTATTCCCTTCATAGGATACATTCTACCACTCTGCATGCTCTGATACAGTCATGGCTGGCTGGCTTGACCAACCTCTTGTCATAATTTTCAATGTTTTGCTAGTATCATCTATCCTTCTGTTTTTTGAGTCAGTATTATCAAGTATATTCTAGGCATTGTATTTACATGATCTGTAGTGATTTCCTAATGTTATACATCACACTGAGTAAATTATGCTCAGACAATGTTTCCATTGTTAGGTAACAAATAACTTCACAGTGGACATCTTTAAGTCTGAAGCTTGTTGGTGTTTGATGAAGGATAAGACATGAAACCTTTCTCTTTCTCTCACAGAATCTGTTACAAATGAATGAGAGATGTTAAGGCCAGTTGGATAGAGAATAAGGTATCAGCTATACTAATTTCCTGTATTTTTTTCTGAATTGAACTTCACATCTCTTCTTGTTCAGTACAGACCAAATTGTCTCTCCAGATGCAGCATGGAGAAAGACAATTAGCCCAACATATGTATGAGCATTCTTCTGTGGCTCCTTCTCCCAAATCCACTCATCAGCCAAATTCCTCTCTTCCCTCTGGGACTGCGGGGAAAAGGAGAGCATCTTCTGGGATATGGAATTTCCCCTCATCAAAAGAAAACAGACGCTGGGAGATAAATGATTCCCCTTGGAAAGCTTTTGGATTTATCCCCAGGAGGGGGATTCCTGAGTCAAAGGGGAAATACATTTTCATGGCATAGTGCCAAATTATTTTTCAAAGGAGTTGTACCTACGTATTCTTCTACAAACCATGAATTAAGCCACCCAAATTTTAAATCATTCAACTTGCATAAATACCTGGGGAAGTGTATTTAGCATAATTGTATTTCAATAAGCTTATGAAATAGAAATTGTTGACTATTCCCTAAACTAGTTCCCAAAACTCAACTAATCAAACTGGGTCTTAGCACCCTTACGCAGAGTAGAAGCCATCTGAGCTGAATCAGGCACCAGTTGGAAAGCATGAAATTACTGACTTTGTTTAAATCTAACTGCAATTTATCTGTAGGAGAAGCATTGAAAGGTGACATTTGTCTTAGTGAGTTTCCCTTTCATTTCCAGAGCCGGAGTTCATCAGTCATGCAGCTCAAGTGCATGATACATGCAGATGAATATTTATTATAGATGATGGAGTATCCTTCTGGCAACATAATACACTTCATTCACTGGGAAGGAAATTCAAACAGATTCATGATAGACTACTTGTGTGACTGGAGGAGGCTTTCACCTCCCTTCAGGAGAAATCCATGAGAATCTGCCATTTTGGTGAAAGGAGAATCCACATGGATAATGTTCACATGCAAACTAATTTTAAAACATCACGGCTTAAATTTAGTTAAGTAATTTTTATTTGGAAAAGAGTTGCTATTTCAAAAATAATTCATTAATGCTTGATGAAAAAACGAGTTTTATGCTTGAATTCAACCAATAGTTTAGAAGCACGTTGGTTGTTGGAATGCAATCTCTTTGAATCATGTTAAGCTCACTTGTGAAGATACAGAGTTTCTATGTATTAGAAAAGGATCTTAAAATAAAGCATGCATTTCCAACATTGATCTGATACTAGAGGTTAGGTACTTCTTTCTTAGGAAATGCAAGATCAAACACAATGAAATGACAGGAAAAAAAATACTCAGAGCATCCTTTTTTTTTTTTTTTAAATTTAGAAGCCACTCCTTTTCCCAGGAGAGCTGAGCAGAGAAATCACTAGAAAAATAGCTTCCTTGTGCCCGTTAAGCTCCCTTTTGTTTTCTTTTGATGACTGATGGGAATCTTGTTCATTAAAATTGTATGGATACCTTCTCCTTTCCTCCCACTGTTTATTTACACATAAAAAATAGATGATTTCCAGGATTCAAACATCATGCCTGCTAAGGCTGCTGAAAACCTCCATGCAAACAGTCATTTCTGCAGAAGCATTGTGAGTTTCCTAAAATATACTACAGCGTATTCACATGAGTATATTTGTGGAAGTGTAGACAAGGCTGACCATCTGAGGAAAATCAGCGTTACGACGAGCCTTTTTTGTTTTAACAAAGCAGAACCACCATGCCTTTCCAGTCTCTGGACACATGCCTCTCTCACTGCATGCTGAATGGAAGCTACAGGAGGTGCAGGAATATGCAAGACCGAAACCAAAAGTACAGCCATCGAGGAAGATTAAACTCAACCTGACCTCCAAGGCCGATGGACGAATGATGATTAGAACGAGGATATGCGTATCTAAATTGCATTCTCTCTCTATTACAGTCTAACGACATTACTAAAATTGCTGTTTGATAATTCGTCAACACGAAATGTGTCCACTTATCTCTGACTATACAAACAATCATTGATTCAGCCTCTCAATGTGAGTCTCTGCAAATTATTATGGGCAGATGTTCAGACCACTGAATTAGGGTTTGAATCCAAATCACCTCTGTTTCTCTCTCTCTGTCTCTCTCTCTCTCTCTGTCTCTCTCCATTTCTTTTCTATTCCTGTCTCCCCAACTTATTTATTGTGTTTCTGTTATTTAGCACAGTTTCATTTCTGGTTGTACCACTTGCTCACTGGGGATCTTGGCCAAGTCACTTAAAATTTTGGAATCTTGGTTTCTCCTCCATAAAAGGAGAATGGTATCTGCCTTGCTTGATTCACAGATTTTTTGAGAAGCGCAAAAGTCAAAGTACTTCGTAGGGAGTAAAACGCTGTAGAAACATGAAGATGTCCACTTGGGCTATGGTATTCATTTATGAATTCATTGAGTACTCACTGTGTGCTAGGCACTGAGCTGGGTTCAGGGATATGAAGATGAATAAAATGTACTCTCTGTGCTTCACATTTCTTGAGTCTAGGAGAGGTGACAGAGATATCAAGAGTGTAGATACGGACAGATGATGTTGGGAAGAGCGTTTCATACAGAGCACATGTCAAGATTCAGATGCAGTGTTGAGTGACAAGTATGGGGTCATCTTTCACCTTGTGAGCCATGAGCATTGTCGTGTTTGTTTGTCTAGAATCCTCCTGCGCACCCCTAGAGGCTGAGCCCCTCTATTCCTTACAACCTGGACCAGTCCAGGTTGGGCCTGTCTACATTATCTTAGTGGATGTGGTTGCCCTCATAGTTATGACATCATCGTGAAGCTGCTGCTGAGAGTAGAAGCGGAACTCAGAAAAAGAAAAGCACTATGGGCGTGAGAATGGCGTGGGAGGGTGCTGATCCTCTTCAGCTGGTCCCTTTTGGTGGTGATCTGGTGCTCTTGTGATGAACTGGATGATGTGACACGATTGCTTCAGATGATAAACTTACTTGAACCCTGGGAAAGAGAGGCACCTGCAATAGCTTCTCAGGCTTTATGGCTGGAGCTCTCCTTGGCCCACAGACACAGGTCCTTATAGCATAACAAGCAGGAGTGGAACCAAACAACAAACATACTGGCTTGGAAGCGCAGCTTGCATGCACACTCACCATTTGTGTGAACTAGAGCAAGTTACTTAAACACTTTAAGGCTCGACTTTCTTGTTTAGAAAATAGAAGTGATCATCACAGCAGTAATCTCCTGGGGTTGCTGGGTGAAAAATAGACATGAATTGCTCAGCACTGGCCTCCATACATAATAAGCACTTAGTAAACGGTTCTGTTTTAGAGATTGCTTGACTTCTGGATTTTGAGAGAATTAGCAGGGGAAAGAAAGAAAAATGGCTCCGTCTTCCCCCATGGGTACCACTTGCTTTTTTCAGAGGGAGAGATGCTTTTTGTAGCAAGGCTGTAGTGAAGAGAGAGAGCTTCTCCAGCTGTCGTGCCAGCTGCTGCAAATGAAATTTTCCTGCAGGTGTTCATGTGCATCTTCCCAGCAGGTGTTTCCAGGTGTATTTCCTGGCTGGTGTGGTCTATAAGACCCTCTTTCCAGCTTGGCAGTCTGTGCTGTGTTTCAGTAACAAACAATCCCAATCTCAGTGATTTAGATCCACAAAGGTTTATTTATTGCTTGTGCTATCTGTTCCTTGGGGCCTGGCAGGACTGCTCAGATCATTTTGGCCACTCAAGGACCCAAGTGATAGAAGCTCCATCATGATGTGGTTCCATGAATTTCAAGGCAGGAAAAAGGAATATGGTAAAGCTTGTGTTGGCTCTTTCTTTTAAAAAGAAGATCATTAAATTAATATTTTTAAATCAATAAATCGTAACTATATGCATTTAGGGGGTACAATGTGATGTTTTGAGATATGTACACAATGTGGAATGATTAAATAAAACCAATTAACACATCTATCACTTTGCTTACCCATCATTTTTTATAGAAATACATTTAAAATGTAATCTTAGGTATATTGAAATATACAATACATTATTACCATCTACATTTAATAATGTGCCAAGTCCTGTATATCACCTTGCTAATCCTCACTCAAACCCTACTTAATAGGAAACCTTATCCTTATTTTATTGATGAGAAATCAACTGCAGACTTGTCCAGGATCACACAGGTAATAAATAGTAGTGCTGAAATTTGACTTCAGGCCTCTCAGACTTCCCAGTGCAGTGAAATTATGATTCTGTGATAGTCTCTTTATATGCCTGTCTCTTCTACCAGCTGGGGGATGCCTGGAGGGTTTAGTCTGCATTTTATTCTTCATTAATTCCCAGTGCCTAGCATGGTGTCTGGCACAGAGGAGGTGACCAAGAAGGACTTGTTGAATGACTGAATGGTTACTTGTGGCCAAAAATGGGGCAACAAAAGGCATGAGGGTGATCAGTCAAAGGAGGCAGTGGTGCAGTGGTGAACTCTGTCTCATTGCTTTGTCTAAGATTAAGGGAAACTTTGACATAGAGAGGCTGACATTATAGAAAGGCATTTAAGATCTCATTGACCAGAGGTTGTAGACATCAATGGACAGAAGGGTTCAGGGCTAAAAAATCTTTCTGCTTTAGGTCAGAACCTCCGTCTTACTGCAAACATCATGTCCAATGGTCATCTCTTGAAAAGTCAAGTTTCTAGGCTCAGAGAGATATCTAGAAAGACAGAGGCCACATCTGGAGATACAGATGTGGTTCCCTTGTTCCATGCCATCTGGAAAGCATTGCCAACCCTGTGTGAACCATCAACAATAACATCTCCCTGTGTGATAGCTTATTTTTCAGTAACTGAAAGTCAACAAACTGCAGCCATTATCTGGAGACATTGACTAGTCCCATAACCTTGGGAAAACTAACTAATCTCTTTGGACCTCAGATTACTTTTCTGTAAATGGGAGTAATGGTCTTCATAGTTACCTCCCAATGTTGAGTTTGCCCAGATTTTCTGATGGAGACATACAGACTGCATTTCCCAGCTTCTCTTGTAACTAGTGACTGTGTGGCCAACTTCAGGCCAGTGGTCTCTCAGTAGAAGAGTCACATGACAGCTCTAGGAGCCCTCCTGAGACTCAACTCCCATGCACCCTTCATTCCTCCTCCCTCCTGAGCCGGGAATGTGGATGCTGCCATCTTATGCCATGATTTCGAGGCCAAAAATGGTGGACGACGTGGAGCCTGAGTTCCTAACACCATGAGGTGCCTTATCAGCCCTGGATCAATGACCAGACTAATTTAAGGGAGGAATATCATTACCTTGTTTAGTTAACTGTTGTTTTAGAGATTTCTGTTCCTCACAGCAGAATCTTATTCTAACTAGTAGGCTACATCAGTGTGTTCTTAACTTGCCTAATCATAAGCACAGCCTGAAATATTTATTCAAAACAGATTCCCAGGCTCCTCTGTGAAAGGTTGAGGGTGGAGCCCAGGAACCTATATTTTTAATAAGTACCCTAAAGTCATTCTTATGATTCAACAAGTTTGGAAAACACTGAGCCGGATACTATCTAACATCCCTTACCTTTTCTAAGCAGGAAGATGATATGTTTGTTTATTTATACGTGTGTATATGGATGTATGGTTTATTTTTAATGTCTCCCTACAGCAGTATGGAAAGTGTTTTAGAGGATCCAGGTATGGGGATGGGGAGAGTGGCAAGCACAGCTGCCTGTTGAGGTCCAGAAGAGATGAGATAAGGTCTCAAACTCAGGGCAGAAGAGCTAGGAAAGTGAAGAGAAATCTCACATGCCAGTCAGACTGGGAGACTAAGTAGGTTGTGGATGGAAGGGAAGACTCTGGTTAACTCCCACGTCTCTGGGTTGGGTGACTGGGCAGAGTGATGCCCTTACCAAGACAGCAATGCAGGTGGAGAGGCAGATTTGGGATGCAGCCAGTTTGAGGGGCCAATGGGTAGAGCTGTCCAGCACAGACTGGGATGACAGATACCCCTCCCTGGGCAGGGCTTGAGTGATAGTGGTAATAGTACCTAGAGACAGTGAATAAATTGGACGGTAAAAGTGTCATCCATCCCCATCTCCTGCTTCTGGCCAGGTCAGTGGGTCTAATGTCCACTTTGAATCTAAACATTTCCCACCTTTAATAATGGACATTGGAGATTACAAAAGGTGGAAAGTTGGGAGGAGAGTGAAGGTTGAAATATTACCTATTGGGTACAATGTTCATTATTTGCATGATGGTTACACTAATAGCCAAGACTTCATGCCTGTGCAATATATGCATGTAAGAAACCTGCATTTGTGCTCCCTAAATATATAAAAATTTTAAAATAATTTTAAAAATTAAAAAAATTGAAAATTTTCCACTTGTTTGTGTGGTCACTTTTTTCTTCCCAACATAGAAATGAAAGAACCAAGTTATTGAATGGGCAAATATATTCACTCATTTGATCATTCATTTGTTCATCAAAGATTAGTGTCTAATATGTACTCAGAGCTGAAAATAAAATGTTGAAAAAGATAGGCGTAGCTTCTGTCTTCATGGAGCTTAGACTGATTGGGTGAGTCTGGCAAAAAAATACAAATTAGCTGGATATGGTGGCATGTGCCTATAGTCCCAGTTACTTGGGAGGCTGAGGTGAGAGGATTGCTTCAGTCCAGGAGTTCGAGGCTACAGTGAGCTATGACTGCACCACTGCACTCCACAGAGTGAGATCCTGTGCCTAAAAAAAAAAAAAGTAAAATTAAATAAAAATCTAAGCTATCTCACAGATGTGAGAATCAGTTTGGGTAAATATATTAAAAAGCTTATATAAGTTTCAAATGCAAGCATCAGGAAGTAATTCTCTGATGACCTGCAGTTCCACTTAAAGAAACTATCCCTGGTAAAGACTCAATGCAGTGAATGATGTATCAATCATTTGTCTGAAATGAGAGGGTGATCATGAGAGTTGTGAAGATGTCTAAAGGACAAAAAGGGAAAAAATAACTTAAATTAACATCCCCATTTTTATTGATGGGGAAATCAAAACTCAAATATGTTACAACTTGCTCAAGGTCACACAGATAGGATTTGAGCCAGGTTGGCTGACGTAAGACTGTGTATTCATAACCACCAGGCTCTGTAACAGCTGCAAGGCAGGGGTAAGGCTGCCTTAGAGTTCAGCTCCTTCTTGTGGTAGATACTCTAGAGAGAAGCAGGAGAGCTACTCTAAGACCCAAGCTTGCTCTTTCTGAGAGAGCAGAGAAGGAGTTCCAGGCCTCGCTGAAACCCTTCTTGCACTACTTACTAGGTATCAAGGAACTACAATCCCAAAGATTCAATGGGTAATTACTGAAGATGGTGAGGCTACGTTTTTATTGCTAATAACTTGATGCAGTTTGCAGAGGGCATGAGGTCATGTTGTTAAAACCAGTCCCTCTTATCAAAGAGGAAGGCAGAACACATGGCTTGGACCTCTTTGGGTCAGAACTTGGGGGAACAGGGCTGCTTTTCCTCCTGCAGTAGAGGGTGAGAACTGCTGTCCTCCCAGTAACCCAGGCTGCTCTTGGAGACCCTGTAGTCTCCCACTCTGATCCTCTGCCTGGAGTCCTTCACCTACTCATCTACCAGGAGTCATCCTGGATAAATTTTTTTCTTTTTCCAAAGCCAGATTTGGATATCAGGAGGCTAAGGCATATTTACTTGTTCCAGGCACATCATTTTCATGTGTCGGCAGAGTTGACTTGTCCATGATTGAGCAGCTTCTAAAGGAACAGCTTGTCCAAACTGTCCGCAGTTATCATTTCCTTTGTTTTTCTTCCTCCACTTCACTGAGGTCCCAGTGACCTTTTCCAGGTTGAGAGATGCTGTCTTACTGAGGGCAGGTCAGAATGGCACCAGGAGTGGTGAGAATCATAGGTGCTCATGAGATCTAGGTTGAAGGTGACTGATTTGGATGCAAAGAAAACTCTGGCATTATTATATTGGTTATTCACTGAGTGCTTTATTATATGAGGCTCTGTGTTACAAATTAAGCTTTATCTCCTTAAATCTTCACCACAACCTTGTAAAGTAGACACTGATGTTCCCATTTTACAGATGAAGAGACTGAGGACTATTTTCTAATATCCCCAAGGCCACTCAGCTAATCACTAGCAGGCCTGGATTCAAATTCAGGCTGGTCCGACTTCAGAGCCCATTGTCATAACCCCATACAAGGCTGTTCTTCTCTTCCCCAGGTCATTGAGTTGTCCACAGTTACTCACTTCCTGCCCTTTCCTTTTAAGGGGACTACATGTCACCCCCTTCCCTGCAATGTCATGTGACTTGCAGTGTCTCCCATAGGAGGGAGGAAGAGATATCTCCTGACTCATTGATAGAGTTGGGGTTTGGCCAGGTGACTTGTGTTGGCCAGTGGACTGTGAGTAGACGTAACATACACCGTGCCAGAGCAGACGCCTTTAGGAGTCTTCGTGAGTTTCTGCCTGCTCTCTTGCTCTTTCTGTCGAGAGAGTGCTGCATTCCACAGAGAGATGTTCCTCCAGGCTGGATCTCAGCATAAAACAGGTGGTGTAGATCCTACAGCTGCTGATCTGCAGCCATCCACATGCAACGAAAGCTAGAAAGAAATTGTTTTTTTTTAAGCCACTGGGATTTTGGTGCTCTTTGTTATTGCACCTAAATCCAGCTAATACAACAAAGGATATTTGGAAACATAGGGTTCATGTAGACACTAATAATCTGAGGAAGATAGTACTGAACTTGATTCTCATCTGTGTCACTGTGGAAGGGCTGATGACACTACCCGTGGAGATCAACTTAAGTAACTAGTTACAAAACCACTCAAGTCAACCATGACGTTTCATGTTAATAATTATTACCCCAGTGAGCACCATTCTTGGTGATACGGAATTTAGTTCCA
Source organism: Plecturocebus donacophilus (assembly GCA_004027715.1). Lineage (NCBI taxonomy): Eukaryota > Metazoa > Chordata > Mammalia > Primates > Pitheciidae > Plecturocebus > Plecturocebus donacophilus. The sequence goes on along the minus strand of PVKP010018244.1, from coordinate 13,453 downwards.
CTATTTTATAAAGTCCATGGAGGCAGAGACTTTGTTTGTTTTGCTCAAAACTATGTAGTGCATGCCACATAGTTGATATACAATAATTACTTAATGAATGAATGGATGTTGGGAGAGGTTTTGCAATGAAAAAGTGTTTTATGAGTGATTCTTTTTTGAGACAGAGTTTCGCTCTTGTTGCCCAGGCTGGAGCGCAATGGTGCGCTATCAGCTTACTGCAACCTCCACCTCCCGGGTTCAAGTGATTCTTCTGCCTCAGCCTCCTGAATTAGCTGGCATTACAGGTGCCTGCCATCATGCCCAGCTATTATTTTTTATTTTTAGTAGAGTTGGGGTTTCACCATGTTGGCCAGGCTGGTCCTGAACTCCTGATCTCAGTGGATCCACCTGCTTTGGCCTCCCAAAATGCTGGGATTATAGATGTGAGCCACCGTGCCCGGCCTTGTGAGTGATTAAAATTTTAACCACCCACTTACATACTCTAGGACTTCTCAGAGACTTCCATGCATTAAAGCAAATTGTGACTCTTTGAGAGAGGGCAGGACTAATAGGCAGAATTTCACAAAATTATCTGACCGTGGAACTCTTTTCCTCCAGGAACATCTCATAGAAACACATTCTGGAAAATGCTGTTTTGGGGAATGGAGAACACAAGCAGTAGCGTTCTGCCTCATTTACCACCTTGTCCCATGGAATAGATCTCAAGTGGGGTCATTGTCTGCAACTGACTAGAATGAGAATTAAGCTTATAGTTGGCTGTTTACATTTGGGATCATTTCTTTCTGAGATGAGCTTCTGTGTTGGCAGGAATATCACATTGCTAATTCATACCTCAATATCCTTTTCTGTACAAAAGGAACATCTTCTCTGCCTATCTCATATTTTGGAAGAAAGAAACAAGTGAGACTGAGCAGTAACAGAGTCACTTGAGGACAGGTCTGGGGATTATTTTCTATGTCCCCAACACCTAGTTGATGGGCTGCCACATGATAGAAATCAACATGCTTCTATAAGTAAATGAATGAATTCACAGTACTAGGTGAATGAATTCACATGGAAGGACCTAGGTGTTATTGGGTCTGCATAGAGGAAGGCCAGCCACAGAAGACCTCATAACTCCTCCCAAAATCCAGCCAGTTTTTACCTAGATCTACCCTAAGCAATAATTCTACTGTGCTACTTAGGAGAAGAGTGAGTCTGGTGAGTAAAAAGTCACAAGGGAGTTGCAGATGCCCCTGGGTTGTTAACTTTATTCATTCCTCACCCCTTTCCTCTGCTGAGAAAACTCTGATTTTGTTCACTCTCTACTGAAGCCTTGTGTTTCTGGAGGAAAGAAAGAATTGGTCTCAGCCATCAAAGTGGTCTCATTCTCTTTGCCTAAGACTGGTTTAGATATGGACTTATGACACACTTCTGGCTTATAGGTATCAGGAGAAATCAGCTTGGATGACTGAACAAGTGTTTTTCATCTCTAAAAGAGACATCAGAGAGGGGATGTGTCCCTATTCTCTGCATGTTCCCTTTGCTGCTGTTGTGTCTACGTGGGACAATGAAAAGTGGTTTCCTTGAAGCGTTCATGGAGGTTTCAAATTAAGCTTCCATATCCCAAAGTTTCTTTTTCTGTGAGATGATGGTCTTTACTGTTTAAACTATTAGTTAGATTTTCTATTACTTGCTGTTGAAGTTTCCTGACAAATATAAGATGACTCAAAAATGAGCAACTTGTGGAGTCTACCCTCAAAGATCTCACAGCCTAGTTGCAAAAGCAGCGTGAAAACAATGCCAGGATGGTGTGATATGTTCCTAAATGCAGGTATAAGCTAGATGTTTCATGATGGCACAGGAGAATGTTCCTGGTCTGCAGTGGAGGGCTGGGGAAGGCTTCTCTGAGGAGGTGGCTTTTTCTGTGATGGCCTTGTCATCCAGGTGAAGTGGGTTCAAAGGGTCTGAGAGGGCATTGTTTGATTAAGGCTTGTTTGATTTGGCACATGACAGGGTGGTAAAGGAGACAGATGAGACAGTGAGAACAAAGCAGGAGAAAATAGCTCGACATGAAGGACACCGTGAAGGACATGTAGTAGCCACCATGAGTGAGGCTAGGGTGCATCGGTATTCAGGAGCAGGTTGATCTGCCTCTCACAGATTTGTGCAGTCAATGTCATATTGACTGAATGTTTGTGGCATGCCAGGCACTGAGCTAGGAGCTGAGGTGACGCGGTTGAGTGCTGGCCTGTACGCTCCTGAGAGCCTGAGCTGTTGTGGTCACCACGGACACTCCTAGAAGCTGGCCTGCAGCTTAACACCCTGGGGACTCACATGTTTGTTGCCCAGATAAATAATACAAATAGCATCCTTGCCCTCTTGGCTGTTGTGGATGGTGAGAAATGTATTGATAAACACAATTGTGATGACAACCAAATTCCATGGATACTCACCCAAGTCAGAAAAGATAATCCTGAAAAATCGGCCAGTAAGGGTTTTTTGGTCTCAAACTCTCTGGGTCTCAGTTTCTTTATTTGTAAGCTGAGAACAATAATTCTTATTTCCAGGGGTTGTTGAGAGGTTAGAAATAATATATGTAAAGTTTCTGGCATGTAGTACATTCTATATTTTTTAATGCAGCTCGGGCCAGTCCTTCAGAAAAGTTATTCATGTGGGGCCACACTGCATCTTGGCATTCTCTCGCATATTAATTTGCCTGGACCGAAACCTATAGTCACTGCTTTCAACGCATATTGGCTGCTCACAACTCATTTCTTGACAAAACTGGAAATATAAAGTATGATTATATTTTTTGATAAAAAAAACTTTTATGAATTTGATTGATGTCAGAACCATTCCCTCCCTTTGCCCCGGCGAAAAATGAGCCAACAACTAAGTATTTCTGTCACACGCAGTCAAGATGTGGATGAATGGATAAAATGACCATTTAACAAGGATAAGGAAAACTCAATTTCAGAGAAGCCAATGCAGACGTGGGTGGGAAACGTGGGTGGCCTGGGTTCCCTCTTTTTCCATTAAGGTGTGGTTGGTTTTACTCATACCTACAAACCGGGAGGCTCCTCAGGGGGCTAATCTGAGGACCTGCAGAGTGGTGAGGCTATCTCATGCCAAGACCATTTGGCAAATTGTGCCTCCTAGTTAAGGCTACTTCTCCGTGTTCTCAAACCCAATCCACAAGGACCAGCACTGGTGTGAAGCTCTAGGTATAACTGCAGGGTTCTGTGATGAATGAGCTTCCAGAAAACAGTGGCTTGGAACCCCGTGGGCTAGGTGCTTGCTACTTTGAAGGCTTAGGGCCAATAGAGTTGAAAGAGAGGGAAAACCATTATGTTTTTAATGTCATGTACTTCTGTGCAGGCTATTTATATGACATATGATTTGTAATTCTTGCAGCAACCCTTCCATATCTTCAGAGTCCCCACCTACAGATGAGAAAACTGAGGCTTAAGAGGGTAATCAAATTATTCAAGGTGATGAATCTATAAAGTGGCAAAGCTGAGATTTTTAACTTCCTATTTTTCTTTTTACCCTAGAAATCTGAGTGAAGAGATGAATTGTGGGCATCTTTCTCAAAAGTTAATTGGAAAGCATGTCTAAAATATGTAGACCTGTGCTAGCTTATTTCTATGAATCCAATAGACTGTGTGCTCTGTGAGGGTGAATGGTGTGGGGTGCGTCTGGGCTGCCTCTAGCTCTATCCCCAGCATCTCGTGCTGTATCCAACACAGAGGAGATTCTCAGTCCAATGTGCCAACTGAAGAATAAATGTGCTTCTTAGCTTTTGATTTTAAGAAGTCACTTACTATTTTTTTTTTTTAAAGCTATCCAGAAGGGAGACCTGTAGAATTAGACACTGAGAATGGCAGGTACCTGGGAGGGCATCTAAAGAAAACCCTCATCTGTGAGATGAAGCTTCCAGTGACTCCTTTTAGACCTTCATTTCACAGAGAACACAGGGTAGGAAGTGACAGATGTTCCAGACATCTGGGCCAAAAGTAATCATGCAGATTTTATGAAAAGTATTTGGCTGAACTGTAATAAGCTTCTCCAGCAAATTGATCAGTTGATCTTTCAGTGAAGGTACTGAGTCACAGAGGAAAGGGAAGGTTAAGAACACACCTCCCAAGACTGAACAGGGAAGGTAGGGCATGGCTTGCCTGACCTGGCTGGTGGGTAGATGGCAGCTGGGAAGGAGCTGGCCCACTGAGGCCTCTGATAGACTCCTGGCCAAAGGGGTCCAGAACTGGAGACTATGAGAAATAGAAGGGACCACATTGCCCACCAAAAACCTATTCCATTATTCAATTCCTTGACCATCAATAAGAGAAAGTGCCATAGTAACTGACAAGAGGCCTTTTCCCAGTGCCGGACTTACTTAATTGTTATTACAAGTAATAGCAGCGGCTGTCATTTACTGAGTACCTACAATGTAAGGATAATAGCATCCATTTCCCTGAGTTATTGGGACAACTGAAAGCATGTAAATTGCTTGGTATAGCCAGTTCTGCTGTAGTACTACACATGTTCTAAAAATCGCTGTGCTGTGCAAAATCACACAACAAAACCACAGGGCTTATGGAGAGAATGAAGCTATGGGAAAAATGCTCAAAAAGTCACAAGTTTCTCTCTCTCTCTCTCTATAGAACTGTACAGTTTCTCTCTCTCTCTCTCTCTTTATATATAACTATACAGTTCTATATATATGTATATAACTATACAGTTTTTAATTAATTTGGTATATATATATCAAATAAAATGGTAGCACTGTTTTACACATTAATTTAAAAATGCATAAATCCTCAAAAATATTGTACTTTATCTTACTAGGAATAACCCAAAGTTTACTTATGTAAGTGGATGTCAGAAGGGTTGTATCTTGTGAGTTATTGAGAAGTTGTGATAAAAGAGTTATCTGAAATCAGATGGAAAGTTGTTACACCAGATGTGGATAGGCGTGGTTCATAACACACACCTTTGTTCATTATGCCGCATGTACAACATCCCAGCTGAGGTAGCTGGGAGATGTTTGAGGTGTGTTTTGTGTACTCCTACGCAGCTTGGTTCAGCTGGGTGCACCTGCAGGCGTTTCTCACAGATGAAATCTTGCATAAGCAAACATGAAATTTATGTAATGCTCAAATCGTTTCCTATTATATCGATTCTGCTGGAACAATTTCATATTTTCAAAATAAGCAGCATAACAGAAGTGACTTTATAGGATTCACAACAAATGCTCAATAAACTATAGTTGTAATGGTTCTGTAGAGAATCTGACATCTATACGTTAAACCTAGTTAGGTACATGTTATTTATGGATGAGTAAAATAGGCTCAACAAGGTAAAATCACTCATGGAGGGTACAGAGCTATAAAGGGGCAGGAGCTCTGTTCACCCCTTTATGTGTCTCTCCCTCAGGTAAATTTTCTTTTACACCTCATGGTGTAGTATGCTAGAAGCAGAAGAAGCCACAGGATGACTGCATGCTTCTATTTGTTTATTTATTTATTGAGATGGAGTCTCACTGTGTCACCCAGGCTGGAGTGCAGAGGCACAGACTCAGCTCACTGCAACCTCTGTCTCCCAGGTTCAAGCGATTCATCTGCCTTGGTCTCCCAAGTAGGTGATATTACAGGCACGTGCCACCATATCCAGCTATTTTATTTTTTAATTTTTTTATTTTTAGTAGAGACAGGGTTTCACCATGTTGGCCAGGCTGATTTCGAACTCCTGACCTCAGGTGATCCACCTGCCTTGGCCTTTCAAAGTGCTGGGATTACAGGTGTGAGCCACCACGCCCAGCCAACTGCATACTTATATCAGCTTAAAGTATTATTGCCTAGAATGCAAATTCATATGATCTTTAAAGCAAATTTCTGAGACTTTTTCAGTCTGTGTTGCTACCTCAGGCAACACATTTATCCTTCTTTGCTCTTTGGGATCACAGAGTGAAAAATGCTGAAGCGCACTGTGATATCTCATGCTACTTCTTGATGTGTCACAAATCCCTGTATTTAGCCAAAAGTTGCCTCCCTGGAATGCTCACCACTGTGTCCTTATGTGTCCTTAACTAAGTCTTCTTTTCTCTAGGCTGAACTTGGCAGTAAATAGTTCATAGTTGGACAATGTCTTCTATAAATTCTTGGGTTGAGAGTTGAGCACACTATTCCAGACATTCCTTAGAACCTAAACACAGAGGATCCTGTTGTGCTCTTGGTCTAAGGTGAGATTAACTTTTGCAGTAGACACCCTACTTTACTAGTTCATGCAGATCTCAGGGCCAGCTAAATCCCAGATTATTTTTCTGTAAATTCTTGACACCTGATCTCTCTTCATTATTCTGAGCTCAAACATAGAATTTACACGTGTACCCATTAAAATATCCTCTAGTTGGTTTTAGTCCACCAAAAGTCCATTTTCTGTTAACTTTTTATTATGGAAGGCTTCCAACTTATTCAAAAGTAGAGAACATAGTGATATAATGAACCTGCATAAACCCATCACCTTCATAAAATTCATCAATTTTCAGCTCATGGACAATCTTGTTTTGTGAAGAATCTTGTTCACTTATGGCACTGTATCTCCCTGCCCTGGTTGTTTTTAATTAGGAAAGTTCTGGACCTCATACCAGCTCACCTGTATTGCAGTATGTATCTCTAAAAGGTAAGGATTCTTTTTATAACATGCTTATAAAATCATTATTACACCAAAATAAATTAACAATATATTTTTTTTGAGACAGAGTCTCTGTTGTCCAGACTGGAAAGTAGTGGCGTGATCTTGGCTCACTGCAACCTTCTCCTCCCAGGCTCAAGTGATCCTCCAGTCTCAGCCTCCCAAGTAGCTGGGACTACAAGCATGAGTCATCATGCCCATCTAATTTTTGCATTTTTTGTAGAGACAGAGTTTCATCATGTTGCCCAGGTTGGTCTTGAACTCCTGAGCTCTAACTATTTTCCCACCTCAGCCCACCAAAGTGCTGGGATTATAGGCATGAGCCACTGCACCTGGCCAACAATACTTTCTTAATATTGTCAAATATCTAATGTTCAAATTATCGCAATTGTTTTTTGTATAAATTAGGATTCAATATGGATATGTCTTTAAGCCCCTAGTAATTTATAGGTTTCTCCTTCATCTCCCCATTTTTTCTAGAGGTTTTGTTACTTATTTTTTTTTTTTAAAAAAACAGGTTTCTTGTTGTTGGTTAAGTTTCTTAAATCACAGACTTTTCTGATTGTATCCCCAATAGTGTCATCTAACATGTTACTCTGTCTCCTTTTTTCCCTATAAATTGGCAGTAGACTTCAGAGGCTTGATCAGATTTGGTTTTGATTTTTTTAATATATATATTTTTTACTATGACAAAATATATGTAACACATAATTTACCATCTAAACCATTTTTAAATGTACATTTCACTGGCATTAAGTACATTTGCAATGTACAACAATCACCACCATCTACTTTGAGAACTTGTTCACCTTCCAAACAGAAATCCTGTATCCAGTAAACAACACCTCCCATTCCCCTCTCCCGCTGGTGGGAACCCAGCCCCTGCATAATATTTTCAGGATTCATCCATGTTGTGGCAGGTATCAGAATTTCATTATGTGACTGACACATTTTGCATATCCGTTCATTGGTGGATGGAGATTGGGTTTTGATTTTGATTTTTTGACAAAAGCACTTCAGTGGTATTTTTACTTTTATAAAAATCACATAATTCGGTACATCTCTCATTAAGGTCTCTTAAATGTTGATTTTATTTTAATTAATTAATTAATTAATTAGAGACAAAGTCTCACTCTGTCACCCAGGCTGGAGTGCAGTGGCATGATCTCAGCTCACTGCAACCTCCACCTCCTGGGTTCAAGCTATTCTCCTGCCTCAGTCTCCTGAGTAGCTGGGACTATAAGCATTTGCCACCATGTCGAGTTAACAATTTTTTTCCTTATTTCTTTTTCTTTTCTTCTTCTTCTTCTTTTTTTTTTTTTAGTAGAGATGGGATTTTACCATGTTGGCCAGGCTGGTCTTGAACTCCTGACCTCAGGTGATCTGCCTGCCTTGGCCTCCCAAAGTGCTGGCATTACAGGTGTGAGCCACTGTACCTGGCCTTAAATCTTGATTTTTATCATTGAATCCCCAAATATAGGTTTCCTGGACCTCTACATGTTTGGTGCACTCTGCATTTTCTCCTGCCTTCTGCTTTTGCTGCTGTGTCTTTCTCACAAATCTTTCATCTGTGCTTACTATTCCATAGCACTGGCTGCTTAAAACATTCCCCTCCCACCTTAGGGAGCAGAGGGCACTCTTCCTGAGACCCGCTCCTTCTGGCTGGTCTCCCTCCCTCTCTCCCAGCTCTGCTCGCTCCGGGCTGTGGGTGGATTCCCAGAGCTGACTGGCTCCCGCACAGCTCCCTGTTGCTGCTTTTGTCTTTTGTTGCTCTTTTCAGACTTGTTGCTCCTTTTCCCTATGGTGCTGCCTTCTCCTCTGAGGCTTTGCCATCCAGTGAATGTCTCTGCCTTTCCCAGCTGTGGTTGTTCCTTCCCCAGCATGCCCTGGCGACTTGGGCCTGGCTCGGTATCTTTCTCTTACCTCACTTTTTTTCCGTCATCATGACTGACAGTCTCCTTGAGAACATGGACTGTAGGCAGTAGCATCATTGCTTTTTCATTCCTCGACCTTACCAACTCTGATGACCTTCATCCCTTCTCCACCTCAGCCACCCTATCATGTAGCCACACTGGCAAATGTCATCAGCACTGCCTGGCTGCGTCTCTGAAGTCTTCGCATCCAATATCCCTTGCTTTGACCCCAGTTTCCTCCTGTCTGCCTCCTTCCTGCTTCCCCTTCCATCTTCTCCCCATCAGTCAGTGGCTCCTGGATTCACAGCTTCCCTTTTAACCACTCGGTTGATCACTACACTTCTTCTCTTATTAATATTCCTGCTTCTGTGGAGCTCTGACCCTCCTGCCAGAAGCATTCAGCCAAACCCCGAATGTGGTCACTCCTATGGCCTCTCCCCCAGCTCTCTGGCTTCTGAGCACTATTAGAGGAAGCCACACGACTGTGCAGATTGGGGTTACCCCAGTATCTCAGCGTCTCTACCCAGCCGAGCCCCTGTACCACCTAACAGTCCTCCTGTAAACCCCTGACCAGCTCTTGCTCTTATTCCACTCGGAAATTCCTCCTCAGTTTTCTCCTGCTCCATGTCCTCCTGTATTGTTACTTTTTGGAGAGAATAGAGTTGCTGCCCCTAGCATGACTCCCCTGTGGTTCTTGCACCCTTGTGTACAATTTTCCTCCATCTGTACCCATCTGTACTCTCTTCCTTCATGTTAGGAGCCACAAGATCCTTATTATTTGGAGGCTATAGTGGCTCCCAGCATCTTGAACTAAATAGAGTGGCCAAATGGCATAGGCAGGCAGGCCTGAGAAAGGGTAAGGGGAGGAAGGAGAGGGAAGGGAGAAAGTAAAAGCCAGTATGGCTGCTGGAGAAGTAGTGGCAGAGAGAATAAAAGTCGAAGTACATAGCCCCTTCCTCAACTATTCTGAGGGTTTTTTGTGGGTTTGCCTCTGAGTGCTCTCTCAGTGACCTAAGCGTTGGGGGCAGACTGGTCTACCCACGTGCCTTGTAAATAAGGTGTGAAGGTAACATTTACAAAATGCCTCACAATCTGTCCTGCAAATGCCCATACAGAAACCCTGGCCTATGTATTCTGGTGGGGAAGGTAGACCTGTGATCCCAGGGGTGGTCATGGGATCTGGTCCATGGGTCCTGGTGAAGAAGGTAGACCTGTGACCAGGGGTGGGGGCAGGATCTGGCACTCACACTGTGGTCCACTAAATGAGGGAGATGCAGACTCTTCCATCTTCAAGCTCTTGACACTTATTAGTCAAGAAGAATCCACAGAGGAAGGGAACCTGTGGAAGCTGGCTGATACATTTTACCTCTTTATGGAAGTCTGCTGATACCTTTTGTCTCTTTCTTGGCACAGTTGGGAAGCCTCAGCAAGAAACTTCTGCAATGTATGTGTTTTGTAAATGGATTTGTTTTCTCTCCTCTTTTTCATTAAATGGTCCTTAGTACTTACGAGTTTTTTTCTCTTTCCATTCAAGTGTCAATAAACAGACCTTGAAAATCCTGAGACACAAAGCATATTAGCCATACCTGAGAGTCACCCATTCTACAACCTTGTGGCTGGGGAAAATCTTTTCTCCATGGCTACCACCCCTCATCCCAAACACACACAGAAGTATCCTCTAGATGGCAGTGGATCATACCTGTAATCCCAGTACTTTGGGAAGCCGAGACAGGCAAATCACTTGAGTCCAGGAGTTCAAGACCAGCCTCTGCAACATAATGAGATCCCATCATTAAAAACAAACAAACAAAAAACCAAACTGCAATTATTCTCTAGTATCCAGCTGTACCATTCAACTTCTATTTGTGCCCTTCCATAGTGAAGAGTCCACTACATGAGGAGAAAGTCTATTTCACTACCGAGCAATACTGCTCATCGTTAGAAAGTTCTTCTGAGGTTATCTAGTTGTGCCATCCTGGGTGAGCCACTTTCCCTCTCGGGACTATAGATTCCCATATGAAAATGGGGCAGTTGAACCAGTTGACCTGACCTCCTAATTCTAGGCTTCTCTGTCCTTTGAGTCAATACAAGTCTATTCTCCTGGTTCTCTTCCTTGGTCATTAACTACTCCTTTTTACTCGCCTTCTCTTCCACCCAGCTTTTAAATATTGGTGTTCCTTGGTCTACTTCTTATGCTGTATTTACCACTTTTCTGTCCTCCACTTTAAGCCATGGTAATTTTATACATTCCCACAGCTTTTAATGGTTCCCTATGTGAGGAATTTTTCAAGACAGGTCTTACCCAGGCACTCCATTGCAATGTCTCACAAGCCTTTCAACCTTAAAATTCGCCAACTAGATTCTTGATCTTCTCTCTACCTGCTTTTGATCTAGGCTTTAAAGTCTCAGGGAATGGATCCAGCCAGAAGGCTGAGTTTCATAGTGGTCTTTTCCTTAACCTGCCACACCAATCGGTCAGCGTGGTCTACCGCCTGTAGCGAACACTGGTTTCCCCAGACTGTCCACTCTACCAAATCTCACCTGCCTGAGCCTGGGACCAAGCCACAGCTTCTCTTGCCTGGGCATTAGCTATGATCGCCTTCTGGATTCCTCACCTGTACCTCTCCTCCAGGCCATTCTTGGCAACAGCACAAAGATGAAATTGGAATCACATCCTTCCTTATGTAAAAGGCTTTAAAAGCTTTCCATTGTGCCTAGAACAAAGTCCGACGTTCTTAATGCAGTCTGTCATCCTTGCTTGCTCTGAGCTCGACTTGGGCCCTAAGCTCATCCTAGATGCTCAGGCCACACTGGCCTTCTCTCCACCCCACCTCAGGTCCTTCATATGGGCTGTTTCCCCACCTGAAATTTTCCACCTTATGTGCTTGATTTATCTTTGCCCTTCTTACCTTTTGTGTTTAAGCTACAAACATTTTTTTTTTTGAGACGGAGTTTTTCACTCTTGTTGCCCAGGCTGGAGTGCAATGGCGCGATCTCGGCTCACCATAACCTTCGCTTCCCAGGTTCAAGAGATTCTCTTGCCTCAGCCTCTCGAGTAGCTGGGATTACAGGCATGTGCTACCACCACACCTGGCTAATTTTGCATTTTTAGTAGTGATGGGGTTTCTCCATGTTGGTCATGCTGGTCTTGAACTCCCTACCTCAGGTGATCCACCCACCTCAGCCTCCCAAATTGCTGGGATTACAGACGTAAGCCACCATGCCTGGCCTTACAAACATTTTTAAAAGAAGGCTTATGTGGTTCGCTGATTAACCCTACAAATCCTGTAACTTTAGAGAAGTGATTTTCCCACTCAACGCCTCTGCTCTTTCAATCCATACAATGAAGATGACAATATTTATCTGGCAATATTGTCAGGATTAAATAAATTTATTCATTAATTCATGTATACATACATACATACAGTCAACAAGTATTTGTTGGCTGCTTCCAAGGTGCTGTACCTGGAGTGGAGGGTACAGAGATGCAGGTATATATAGAGAGTGCTAGCGCAGGGCTTGGTACAAAGCAGGTGTCTAAGGAATGTCTGTTCCCTGAGGCACGATCTAACACTCAGATAATCTCTGAAGACACTTTGCACTTTCTCCTGGAGAGTTCACATTTACAGTTTTCCAACCAGCTTCAATCATAGCACAATAGTATTTATAGAGTGACCACTGTGGGTCAGGAGTTCCGTATATATCACCTAGGGTGGTGATGACAGCCCCATAAGGGAGGCATTACCATTACCTACACCTTACTGATGAAGATGAAGCTCTCAAAACTCACAGATCTGTCAGACTTCTTCCAGGTAGTGACAGACAGGTGAGCCTGGGCCCCAACGATTTGCAACCTGCCCTGCTCTCCACAAAGCTGTGCTGCCTCCTGACTGTTTCACTGCCTATTCTCATGACAGAGCCTTTCTGAAATTAAAGAAAACAGATGCTCACCATAAACCGTGAACACTTAAGAACAACAACAAAACCTGAACATGACCTCATTCTTTTACATATATGTATATTTAATTGCATTTTAGGTTCTGGGGTACATGTGCAGAACATGCAGGATTGTTGCATAGGTATATCCATGGCAATGTGATTTGCTGCCTCCATCCCCCTGGCACCCATATGTGGCATTTCTCCCCATGTTATCCTTCCCCAACCTCCCTACCCCCAACTGTCCCTCCCCTAGTTCCCTGCAACAGACCCCAGTGTGTAGTGCTCCCCTCCATGTGTCCATGTGTTCTCATTGTTCAACACCCACCTATGAGTGAGAACATGCGGTGTTTGATTTTCTGTTCTTGTGTCAGTTTGCTGAGAATGATGGTTTCCAGGTTCATCCATGTCCCTACAAAGGACACAAATCCATCATTTTTGATGGCTGCATAGTATTCCATGGTGTATATGTGCCACATTTTCCTTGTCTAGTTTGTCATCGATGGGCATTTGGGTTGGTTCCAGGTCTTTGCTATTGTAAACAGTGCCGCAATGAACATACGTGTTCATGTGTCTTTATAATAGAATGATTTATAATCCTTTGGATATATACCCAGTAATGGGATTGCTGGGTCAAATGGAATTTCTATTTCTAGGTCCTTGAGGAATCGCCACACTGTCTTTCACAATGGTTGAACTAATTTACACTCCCACCAACAGTGTAAAAGTGCTCCTATTTCTCCACATCCTCTCCAGCATCAGTTGTCTCCAGATTTTTTAATGATCCCCATTCTAAGTGGTGTGAGATGGTATCTCAATGTGGTTTTGATTTGCGTTTCTCTAATGACCAGCGATGATGAGAATTTTTTCATGTTTGTTGGCCTCATATATGTTTTCTTTTGAAAAGTGTCTTTTCATAGCCTTTGCCC
>PVKP010018243.1:0-44620 GCA_004027715.1 Plecturocebus donacophilus | reverse complement strand
CTCCATCTCCTCCACACACTTTCAAAAGATGTTAAATATAACTACAAGTTGTGAACTGTTATTATGACCTACTCGTCTCTGTGAATCTCAAAAATAATTAGGCGGACATCTCATGCAGGTAATCCCAACACTTTGGCAGGCAGAAGCAGAAAGATTGCTGGAGCCCAGGAGTTCCAGACCAGCCTCCGCAACAAGGTGAAACTCCCGTCTCTACAAAAAATACAAGAAATTCGCGGGCGTGGTGTTCCACACTTGCAGTTTCAGTTATCTGGTCAACTGGGCGCCGCCTCTCACCCCACCGCCCAGCCACCCCCGTAGGCGCCTGGTGCATATAGCTTGGCCCCTCCGCTGCCATTGCCAGCAGAGGCCTCCCGTGCATACATTGCCCCCTCCCCCGCCATTGCCGGCAGGTGCCTCGGGGTCACACCTCCACCCCTCCCCGCCTTTGCCGGCAGGTGAGCTAGGCTGGGCTTCTCCAGGCGTGCTGAGCCGCCACGGCGGTACCCCAGAGTGGGCGAGGAACCAGGCCCGGCCGAACGAGGGGGAGGCACCGCCATGCTCTGCAGGACTGCCAGGGTCGGGGTGCCCTCTGGACTACTGCCATGTCCCGCAGGCAGCGGCGAGACAGCCCTCCGCCCTTTCCCGCAAATCGCCCTGCCCGCCGGAGCGGCGAGTCCGCGTGGGACAGAAGGACGCAGGCGGGGGCACAGGGCGCCCTCCCCGCAGCTCCCCCGGCCGCCGCAGTCGGGGATTAGCGCACTCGCGGCCGGCGCTGCGGGATTAACCCGCGGGGACTGGGCGCCCGGCAGGGGGATTACTGCGCGCCCCCTCGACGTATATATTCCCGCGGCGGCGGCTGCCGGGCCGGGCGGGGCATGGCTGCAGCTGGGGGCGCGGCGAGCCGCAGGGTCCCCGGGCGGCCCTGCCCCTTCTCCATTGAGCACATCCTCTCCAACCTGCCCGAGCGGAGCCCCCCGGCCCGGGCCGCTTGCCCACCGCAGCCCTCCGGTCGCCAGAGCCCCGGGGAGCAGGAGGAGCCCGGGGCGCCCGGTACTGCGCCCTGCGCCTGCTGCTGCTGCTGCGGCTCCCGCGCGGCGCCCTGCGGGTCTCCGGAGGCGGTCGCCGGGCTGGGTGAGTGGGCGAGGGGAGGGGCGCGGGCCCAGCTGGGGTGCCCTGGGCGCGGCAGGGTGGGTGTCGAGCTCGGCCTCCGCCCCGCACCTCACCGCGCCCTCGCCCCGCAGGCACCCGGCTGGCGTGGCCGCTGAGGCTGGGTCCCGCGGTGCCCTTGTCTCTGGGCGTGCCAGCCGGAGGTTCCGGGGCGCTGCCCCGCGCGGTCGGCCCGGGCCCGCAGCGGCGCACGCGGCGCCACCGCACCATCTTCAGCGAGGAGCAGCTGCAGGCGCTCGAGGCGCTCTTCGTGCAGAACCAGTATCCCGACGTGGGCACGCGCGAGCGCCTGGCCGGCCGCATCCGCCTTCGCGAGGAGCGCGTGGAGGTGGGTGCCCCGCACAGCCTCTCCTCAGCGCGCGCGGGCCGCGGCGGACTGCACTGGGGTCCCGGGGGGCGAGCGCCCTGGCAAAGACCGCCTCGGCCCAAGCACCGCCCTAGCGCGTCGGAGGAGGAGACTCCCGGACCGCGCCGGGCGTCCGGGTGGACCAGGAGCGGGTCAAGGCGGGCGGATGGCGCTGAAACGGGACGCGAGGGCTACTTTTCTTTGTTTTATACTTTCCCCGCCTTTTTCCTGATGACGAAAGAGGCGCGCGTTCACGTCCATTATTTGGGAAATTCGGGAGACCCCAGAACCCAAGAAAGGGCGTCCTGATCGCCGCCCGGCAGAGACTGGGGCGGGTACGAAGGGGGGTCCCATGCCGCGCCCAAGCCCACCGAGTCTGTCCGCAGCGGATAGGAGCAGGTGGCGCACAGGCGTCCGCCCACACCCCTGGCGCGAAGCTCCCCTCCCGGTCCCTGTGGGACCCTAGGGAACCGGTGGGACGTGGGACCTGGGGCTGGGGCTGAGAGTTACACGCCCCCACCAGGTCTGGTTCAAGAACCGCCGGGCCAAATGGCGACACCAGAAGCGCGCGTCGGCTTCCGCGAGGCTCCTGCCTGGTGTCAAGAAGTCCCCCAAGGGGAGCTGCTGATGACTCTGGGAGCTGCCCCTGGGCTCGGCCACCCTCTGTGGGATCTTTGGAGCTGGCGCTGAGAGAGGACAAATATACCCGAAAAGGAGCTGGGAGAAGACACCCCCCTCCTCCACCCGTCTCCACAGCTTCTGGCCTCCTGCAGCTTGTGCTGCGGTGGTGTTGGGGACAGGGTCCCCGGTGCTTGGTGTTCCACGGCAGTGGGGTGACGAGTCCCTTGGGGGTGGGGCTGGGGCATAGAGCAGCTTCCTCACCCCCTACCACCCAAGAGGCACTAACTCCACCCCAGGAAGGGAACCACTCCGTATCAACACGGGACCCAGAGTCCTCCGCTGCGGAGCCTCTCTGCGCACCCTGGGGCATGCTGGCCTCCCTCTTCTCAGTGTGGACATTGACCCAACTTGACCTGGCCCGCCCTCCCCCAGCGGGAAGAGGGGTGGGGTTGGTGTCTGTGCAGTCCTGGGGTTGCAGGATTCCCAGGTCCTGGGCTGGGCCTATCTGTAGTATAGGAAGGTTGCAGGGACGATTCCAGGAGCCCCTCCCCAGCCCCTTCACCTTCGAGCCTCGCGCTGATATGGAGAAACGAACAGGCAACTTCAGATACCACAGAAGCCGTTCAGAGTCTCAAGTCCACCTTGGCTTCACTCCCACACCCAGCAAAGAGCTGTCCTTCTCCTTCCTTCCCAGGGAGGGGGTGTTTAGGGTACAGCTGTCTTTGAGAGGAGCACAGCTCAGCGAGGCCTCAGTCTCTGCACCACGGTGCTCCCCAGCAGAGGATTCTGCTCCATGGATGGTGGCCTGGGGCCAGCCTTGGCCTCTAGGCTACTGCAAACCTGCCCGTGGGTGGGGGTCGCTGGCTTCCTCCTGGGGTTTTCATGCTGTGGGGTCGGCCTCCCTTACAGCAATCTCTGCTATCCTAGGGTAGGGGAAGAGGAGGTTGGATTGGGGAGACCCCAACACTGCTGTCTGGGAAGATGCCTGCCCTCCCCTTCTTTATCCTGGCTCAGGGCGAAAGGCACCATGAAAAGAAGCCTTTGATTCCCCGATAAGTCCCTACAGTGGGTCCAAAGTATCTCACGTCCCCCTCAGCTGGCTTGAGCACTCCGTTCTGTCTCCTTACAGGTCCTGGAGGGAATGGGGTGGTTCTACCTGCAAGAGACAAAGTCCATCTCTAAAAGCAGGACTGCAGAAGCCAGGGCTGCAGCTCCCAGGACACCCCAAGGCTGGCCAGCTTGGATAACGCCAAGCAAGCCTGGTGTCCCCAGTCAGAACTGCCCTGAGACTGCTGGGTGTCCCTATCATGGCCACTCCCGCCTCTACCCCTAGCATGCACACTGCTGATTGTCACAAAACTCTTCTCCGAACCCTGGTCTTACCCTTGGGGACTGAACAGACTACCTGTGGACATGCCAGTGTCCTGGTCAGCTCCCTTGCAGGCGGAAACCTCCCATCTCGTGGGCTCCAGGCCCCTCACGCTCCTTCGTTGAATGGCCATCTGTCATCGTCTCGGGAGCCCTGATCAGAGCTTCTGGAGCATCAGTGGCTGTGTCACCCTCCTGAATTTGCTCCTTGAGCTCTCTCTGCTCCTTGGTAGGCTGACCCCCACAGCAGGCTGTTAATATAGGCATCCTTCAGACTCACGCCCAGGGGCTCCCTTCTCACCTTCGCCCTCTCCCTGGTTTATCTTTTACCCTCAGACTCCGATTCCCATCTTTCTGCCACATTTACATCTCAAGCCCAGGCCCCTCCCTTGAGCCAGGTATTTATCTCCAGCTGCCCCCTTGACTACTCCACCTGGAAGCCCACAGACTCCTTAAGGTCACATGTCCACAGTGAGCTCTTCTGTGCAAACCAGGCCATGAGCCAGGGAGCCAGTGATCACCGGACCGCTCCCTCTCCTGATCATCCGCTATACCCAGGCTGACAGCAAGTCAATTTTACTGTTCATCAATAAATCAATAAATCCCAGAATCTCTCCAGCTCTAATTGCACCAGTCTGATGTAAGCCACCGTCACCTCTCACCTTGACCACGGCAACCGTCTCCAGTCTTGTCCACCTGCACCCACACTGGCTCTGCTTTTTTGTTTGTCACTTGGCGGGTTTGTTTGAGACAGGGTCTTGCTCCATCACCCAGGCTGGAGTGCAATGGTGCGATCTTGGCTCACTACAGCCTCCAGCTGCTGGGCTCAAGCAGTCCTCCCGCTTCAGCCTTCTGAGTAGCTAGGACCACAGGTGGGCACCACCATACCTGGCTAATTTTAAAATTTTTTTGCAGAGATGATGATTTGCCATGTTGGCCAGGCTGGTCTCAGAACTTCTGTCCTCAAACGATCCACCTGCTAGGCCTCCCAAAGTGCTGGGATTATAGGCATGAGCCACTGTGCCTGCTGCTCAATTCAGAATGAAGACAGAGCACCTCACCATATCCCACAAGGCCCCGCACAGCCTGACCTTGCCTCTCTGGCATCATCTCACAACTCACTGCACTCTGCATTTCCAAAGGTCTTCCACTTGCCTTGCTCCCTCCCACCACTGGGCCTTTGCACATGCTCTTTCCACTTGACCAATGCCTGTTTGCTCATCTTTTTAATCTGCAATCACTTTCTGCCTGGGGAAACTTCTCTGACCTCCTGAATTAGGTGAAAATTCCCCAAGTACAAACTCTTCTTGCACAGACAACAGCTGGAATTTTACACCTATTTGTGGGATGATCTAACAAGTGTCTTTATCTTCCCCATGGCATTGTCACCTCTACAAGCGCAGCAGCAGCACGCTGCACTTCCCACTGAATGAAGGGATGCCTGCATGTTGTAAAAGCAGAATTGTACTCAACTTTTCCAGGGCAGAATTTTTTTTGTCCCGACATAATTCACATCCTCCTTTTGGGAAGAAATTCCTGAAAAATGCCTAGGCAATTTGCTTGTCCACTTGAATTATATATTTTATATATATATATATTTGGACAGAGTCTCACTCTGTCACTCAGGCTGGAGTGCAGTGGCATGATCTCTGCTAACTGCAGCTTCTGCCTCCTGGCTTCAAACAATTATCCCCCCTCAGCCTCTGAGTAGCTGGGACTACAGGCGTCCACCAACATGCCCAGCTAATTTTGGTATTTTTTTTTTTTTTAGTAGAGTCAGGGTTTCACCATGTTGGCCAGGCCGGTCTCAAACTACTGACCTCAAGTGATCTGCCCGCGTGGGCCTCCCAAAGTGCTGGGATTATAGGCCTGAGCCACTGTGCCTGGCTTTAAATGAGAATTATCCCTATTCGACCGGGCGCGGTGGCTCACCCCTGTAATTCTAGCACTTTGGGAGGCCGGGGTGGGTGGATCACCTGAGGTCAGGAGTTCAAGACCAGCCTGGCCATCATGGTCAAACCCCATCTTTAAAAAAAAAAAAAAAGACTCTTCTAGGAAGCCCCCCCTGGCATTTGGGGGCCCACTAATCTTTTTTTTTTTTTTTTTTTGAGACAGACTTTTGCTCTTGTTGCCCAGGCTGGAATGTAATGGCATGATCTCAGCTCACTGGAACTTCCACTTCCTAGGTTCAAGCAATTCTCCAGCCTCAGTATTCCAGGTAGCTGCGATTACAGGCGTCCACAACAACGCCCGGCTAATTTTTTTTTTTTTCGTGTAATTAGTAGAGATGGGTATTTGCCATGTTGGCCAAGCTGGTCTCAAACTCCTGATCTCAGGTGATCTGCCCACCTCAGCCTTCCAAAGTGCTGGGTTTGCAGAATAATTTTTAACTAAACGTTTCTTAATTGAACCACCGTCTTGTTCTTTCTTTTATCTTTTGTTAGATAACTATAAAAAATAATTGTTTTGGCTGGTTGCAGTGGCTCACGCCTGTAACCCAGAACTTCGGGAGGCCGAAAGAGGCGGATCACCTGAGGTCGGGAGTTCTACTAAAAATATAAAATTAGCCG
Organism: Plecturocebus donacophilus; assembly: GCA_004027715.1. Classification (NCBI taxonomy): domain Eukaryota; kingdom Metazoa; phylum Chordata; class Mammalia; order Primates; family Pitheciidae; genus Plecturocebus; species Plecturocebus donacophilus. The sequence goes on along the minus strand of PVKP010018243.1, from coordinate 38,548 downwards.
GGCATGGTGGAGCATGACTGTAATCCCAGCTACTCAGGAGGCTGAGTCAGGAGAATTGCTTGAACCTGGTAGGCGAAGGTTGTAGTGAGCCGAGATTGCGCCATTGCACTCCAGCCTGGGCAACAAGAGGGAAACTCAGTCTCAAAAAAAATAAAAATTATATATATATATATATATATATATATATATATATATATTTTTTTTTTTTTTTTTTTTTTTTTAAAGATGAGTTTTCACCATGATGGCCAGGCTGATCTTGAACTCCTGACCTCAGGTGATCCACCCACCCCGGCCTCCCAAAGTGCTAGGATTACAGGTGTGAGCCACTGCGCCTGACCAAAAATAAAATTGTTTTAAGGCCCTTTTCTTGCATAAAGCTTAAACATTCTATATAAGCAAATTTTCTGGAGTGTATTTGTGTTGAATAATCTCGAAGCATTCGTAGTGCTTATTTGTGGGAAGTTGGAATTCTAAAGCCTTTGGGCCTTGCAGAGCTAGAATTTCTCGCATGAAGGAAACGCTCCATAGCTCCCCCCACCGCCACAGCGCCCCCTCGTGTTCACAGCATTGACAAGCAGGAATAGCGGGGGAGGCAGAACAAAGACTACAAATCCCATAAGGTCTAGCATTTTTTTTAGTGACATCTGTACGGAGCCCGGGCTGGCCTTCTACATCTACAGCTTTCCCATTGGCCAACTAATTGAAGACGCCTGCGCAAATGGTGCAGTTCCGCCCCTTCACCCTGTGACGTCATACGGCGCCCGAGCTTTTTCCTGGGATAGTGATGGAGACACCCGGCGCATCAACTTCGTCCTTGTTGCTCCCCGCCGCGTCCAAACCCCCGAGGAAGCGCGAGGCTGGAGAGGCTGGGCCTGCAACGAGCAAGCAGAGGGTCCTGGACGAGGAAGAGTATATCGAGGTACGACCTCGGTGCGGACGCCGGCGACTTCTGGGCCCCTCCGCAGCTTGCCGCTCCCCTCGGGTTCCCTCCCTCGGATCTTGACACTCCGTCCCCTCATGGAAGTGGAGCAGCCGGAATCCCTGTCCTTGGGGGGTGGACAGTCCCACGAGCCAAGTAAACAGAGAAGAGGAAGACGTCTTTGGTGGAGGAGGCTTTTAGCAGTGTTGTCAGGAAAAAGAGGGAGCGGCCCTCTGTATGAGATGGGGGTCAGGGAAATGAGGTTTTCTGTTAAAAAGTGGGAGTAGGAGTTTGACATGCTGGAAGGGTGGTGGCAAAGAGGGCTTTCTAAAGAGCTGTGGCAGCAAGTATGAATGCTGGGGTTCCTCTAAGGAGACTGCAGTTGTGACAGCGTCTCGAGTGAGTGGACCTCCGTCGCCCCTTGAAATAGGTGTTGGTCCACCACAAGCAAACAGAAGAAGCTGACGCGGGGATTGGCGGAAGTCAGTTTGGTTTTCGGCCTGTTTAATTCAGGACACCTTTTGGGATATGCAGATGGGTGGTTTTAACGGGGGACTGGATGCCCAGATTTGCCGCTCAGGAGCAAGGTCTGGGTGGAGGTGCAGACTTGAGAATCTCAACCGTTGGTAGTGACTGGCTGAAGTTAGGAAAAGGGTTTATTTTTATTTTTATTTTTATTTTATTTTATTTTTTGAGACAGAGTCTCGCTTTGTCGCCCAGGCTGGAGTGCAGTGGCGGGATCTTGACTCACTGCAACCAACACCTGCCTCATGGGTTCAAGCCATTCTCCTGCCTCAGCCTGCCAAGTAGCTGGGACTACAGGCACCCGCCACCACACCCGGCTAATTTTTTGTTTTTAGTAGAGGCGAGGTTTCACCATGTTGGCCAGGCTGGTCTCCAACTCCTGACTTCTTCACCTCTCGAAGGGCTGGGATTGCAGGCATGAGCCATTATGCCTGCTAGGAAAAAAGGTTTAGATTGGAAATAGAAGGTCATGTGTGGAATGAAACTGACAGCACCCACACTGGCCTGGCTGGTGGGGAGCCAGCAATGGCGAATGAGAATGACCAGTTAGCAAGGACAAGATAGAAGAGTTTCACGGGCATTAGAGGAGTGTTTAGTAATGTTAGAGGTTGTAGTATGGCTACCGTGTGGGTTGTGCAGCCTTGCTAAAAAGTACCCTCAAAGCTCCCTCAAGCCAGCCCCAATCATTCGGGAAACAGAATTTGAAGGAGGTCCAGCAAGGGCCTTAGCATGTACAGGAGTGGACTGTGAGGCAGGAGTGCGCAGACAGCGGCTCTGACTTTCATTCTGATCTCTCCTGGCAGGGCCTCCAGACAGTCATCCAAAGGGATTTCTTTCCTGATGTGGAGAAGCTGCAGGCACAGAAGGAGTACCTGGAAGCCGAGGAGAATGGAGACTTGGAACGGATGCGCCAGATTGCCATCAAATTTGGCTCTGCCTTGGGCAAGATGTCCCGGGAGCCCCCACCACCCTGTATGAGGACCCTGTGGGTGGCAGAGAGGGGAAAGCCTGCTGAACTGTTGCCTCAGGCTTGCTCTGATTCTTAACCCTCTCTCTTCCCCTAGATGTGACTCCAGCCACGTTTGAAACCCCTGAGGTGCATGCAGGTACTGGAGTGGTGGGCAGCAAGCCCAGGCCCCAGGGCCGAGGCCTGGAGGATGGTGAGTGAGGGTGCCCTCTTTTGTTCACAAGGCCTGGAAATCTTATCCTGTCCGGCCCGGAGGGAGTGGTCCAGAGGGCTGCAGGTCATATCTTGTCCCTGAGGGGTTGTGCCTAATAGCATCCTGTGAAGTCAAAGGACATTGGTGTAAGAGGTAGAACATCTGGGTGCAGCTCCCACACATGGCTCACTTCTGGGGAATGGGACTCTCACCAGCTCTCGCTGGCTTCTCTGCTGTGTTCCAGCCCTGCCCTGTGGGCTTCATGGATGTTGGAAGGCCCCTTTTGTCACTAACTGGAAGGTGCCTCAGGGCCTCTCCATTTGTTTCCTTCATGTTGGTCACTTCCCCAGATTACTGCATACTCCCTGCTTTTCTTCCTGTAGATCTCCGCATAGATGTTACCTATTCAGAGAAACCTTTCTTGACCTGCCATTGTAAAGTTACAACACCCCTGGTGCTCTGTGGCTTCCAGCCTGGCTTTGGTTTTTCACAAGATATAACATTTTATTTTATCCTTTACTTTTTATTTTTTGACAAAGAGTCTTGCTCTGTCACCCAGCTTGGAGCGCAGTGGTGCGATCCTGACTCACTGCAACTTCCACTGCCCGGGTTCAAGCAATTCTTCTTGCCTCAGCCTCCCGAGTAGCTGGGATTACAGGCACGTGCCACCACGCCCAGCTAATTTTTGTATTTTTAGTAGAGACGGGGTTTCGCCATGTTGACCAGGCTAGTCTTGGACTCCTGACCTCAGATGATCCGTCTGCCTTGGCCTCCCAAAGTGCTGGGATTACAGGTATGAGCCACCATGCCCGGCTAAGACATAACTTTTTAAAGACATTTCTGTTTATGGTTCTCTTTCCCTAATTGACATCCCTTCCAGAAACTTTGTCTTGCTTTCATCTGCATGCTCTGTGTTGGGAACAGCACACGTGGTGTTGTGGGCCTTCCACAGATACACGTGGAACAGATGAAACAGTTGTCATCTTCAGCATGTTTGCTGGGACACACAGATCTGTATAGTAACATCGTGATTTGATGGGGGAGTCCATTTAGGAAAGGGCACTCCAAGTCCTGTGGAATGTGTGTTCTGCCATGGACTTGGGCATGGTCAGTCAGTCCTTTCATTGGCAGAGTCTGTCAATGCACACACCCTTTCCTCTCAGTTTCTTGAGTCCAGTATGCTGGAGGAGCACACGTGTGTTGTGTGTTTGCACAAATGTGATATTTTTTGCTTTACAAAAAAGATTGGCCATTAACACAGTCCTTGTTGCTCTTGAAGCTTGATTATCTGTTGAAGGGTAGCTTCTGCATCATAGAACAATTTGTGGATTTTTTGTCTTTTTTTTTTTTTGTAGAGTTTCTTTTTCTTTTTTTTTTTAAGTTTTTATAGAGTTTCATTATGTTGGCCAGGCTGGTCTCGAACTCCTGAGTTCAAGTGATCCTCCCACCTTGGCCTCCCAAAGTGCTAAGATTATAAGCATAAGTGGTCGTACCTAGCCAATTTGCAGACTTTCAATACCTATACACCTTACATGCCAGTAAATATAGAAATCCTTTCCAGAACCTAAGTGGTAGGAACCATCATCACATTTACAGGTAAGGAAACTGAAACTCAGAAAGGCAGTTACTTCTGCAGATCTTGGAGATAGTCAGGGGTGGAAGAGGGTTTCAGTCCTCATCTCTCTGACCCCTGTCCTCATCCTGGGAATCATGGATCTTGAACTTGTAGCCACTGAGCTTTGTGCATAGCCTCAAGTGTAGCAGTGGTCAGGACTGTCACTAGACTTGAAAGCAAAGGTGGCCCCACTGAAGTTTGCAGCAGCAGGGCACCACCTCAGTGGGAGCGCCACTCTCCATGGTGGCAGAGTTGCTGTGGGAGTGTTTGGGGTCGTGGCTTAGCACCTATGAGGCCCCAACCAGAGCACTGGGTCATAGAGGGTCCCTGAAATTAGGGCTGGCTCTCAGGTCAGGATGATCTTCCTAGGATTTCTTACCTTAACCACTCGTCCCTTCCCGGTACCTGTCGGAAGGGAAGAGTGGTTAAGGTAAGAAATCCTAGGGAGTGAGGGAGAGCCCCAGGGGATTTGGAAGTACATCCCACAGGCCTGGCACCATTTTGGTGGGGGAGGAGCCTGCCTGTGATCATGAGCTCTTGCTCTAACACCTGAATTGCTCCCTCTAGTCTGAATCAGATCACATAATTCCCTTGGCATCCAGCAACGAGTTGAGCTGGTCCTGCGTCTGTAGGGTACCATCTGAGAGTTCTCTGGGCAGTCAGAGTGGAGGGATTCTGTTCCCATGAGGAGTCCTTGGGAGTGTGGGCTCTCATGGGCAGAAGCCAGGACCAGGGGAGAGGATTCCAGCCCTGCATGTTGGGGGCTGTGATTCCTGGGCCTGGGTGTCGTCCTCTTTCCTGACTACAAAGGATACTTATGCTATATATGTTGCTGTGTTTCCCCTCCTGCAACCCCTAAGGAGGAGAGGCTGGAGAGGAGGAGGAGAAGGAACCACTGCCCAGCCTGGATGTCTTCCTGAGCCGCTACACAAGTGAGGACAATGCCTCCTTCCAGGAGATCATGGAGGTGGCCAAGGAGAGGAGCAGGGCACGCCATGCTTGGCTCTACCAGGCTGAGGAGGAGTTTGAGAAGGTATCTCTGGGGCCTGGGATGTCACATGGGCATAAGCACCCTCTATGGTATTGGGGGGATCCCCAGGGCCATGGGCACAATGCCCAGGGGCATCTCTGACCATCCCTTTTCCTTATGTAATTGAAGAGGCAGAAAGATAATCTCGAACTCCCATCAGCAGAGCGTCAGGCCATCAAGAGCAGCCAGGCCGGTGTGGAGACCTGGAAGTATAAGGCCAAGAATTCCCTCATGTACTATCCAGAGGGTAAGCGGGCAGGCCTGGCAGCCAGATGGGGAGGTGTCGGGTAGAGCTGCATGTGTCTGGCTCTGTGTTTGGAGCAGCCTTCCAGGTGCATATGTCCGTGCCCCCTTGCAGTTTGGGCCTCCGAAGGGTACTGGTCTGTCTCAGGGTGAACAGGTCTGTGTGAAGTCAGCAGTGAGTGAGGCCCTCTCCAGCGGCACCAGGGCCTGTGTTTGGCTCAATGCTTCTGTTCATCTAGGAGTGACTTGGCTAAGAAGTGAGCTCTTCTCACTTCTGACACCTGCTGCTACCTTTGCTTCGTCTGCCAGGTGTCCCTGAAGAGGAGCAGCTGTTTAAGAAGCCCCGGCAGGTGGTGCATAAGAATACACGCTTCCTTAGGGACCCCTTCAGCCAAGCCCTGAGCAGGTGCCAGCTCCAGCAGGCGGCCGCCCTCAATGCCCAGGTGAGCAGGCGGGTCAGTAGGACCGCATGGGCCAGGTGGGGCAGGTAGATCTCTCCCATCTCCTTGAGCTTGGTGGAGCTCAGTGAGTGGAACCATCTGGGGCCCTGTGCAGCAGGGGTCACACACATTCTGTAGGTCCAGATCTGTGCCAGCTCCCTTCATGGCAGGGGCATGAGAGAAAAGAGGCTGCTGGGTGTGAGCCCAGGCTGGCAGCTGCATGCCCACCCACCAGGCAGGGAAGCCAGCTAGCAGCAGAGGGATCCTGGCCCCAGCGGGTGGCTGAGGTGGGTTGGCAGAGAGCAGCGGCTTTCTGAGTCTGGGAGCAAGACAAGTGGATACTCTGACAGTAACTGTGGCGGTCACGGGGTTGAAGTGGGGAAGGCAGAAAGAGGCTAGAGCATAAGTTCTGTCATCAGCATTGCCCCCAGCAGGGGCCTGAAGTCAGCATCCCCTGGAGTCGCCAGGATGGGTGCAGCTCGAGCTGAGGCCCTGTCACCTCCCTGGATGGGAGGAGGGGCCTTCCCTCACTTGGGTGCCCACTTTGACAGGCCCTCAAGGTCTTTTGTCAGGGGTTGCGGCAGGGGCCCTCCCTTTCTTTCTCCAAGGAGGCTGCCAGCCCAGAGCCCTAGCCTTGCCCTGATGGCAGGAAGTGTTTGCCCACCAGCCAGCTGTCGAGTGTGGGCTGTGGTCCCCCTAATGCCAGCCTCTCTGCTTGTTCCAGCACAAACAGGGCAAGGTGGGCCCCGATGGCAAGGAGCTGATCCCCCAGGAGTCCCCCCGAGTGGGTGGATTTGGATTTGTTGCCACTCCTTCTCCTGCCCCTGGTGAGGAAAAGTGTCCACTGGCAAGTGGGCCTACTGCTGGGACTCCCCGGGGGAGGTGGGCTTCTCAGTCGGCCCTGGCCACTCCTGGCCTCCACCTGGCCTGCCCCACACCTTGTGTAACTCAGGGACCTGGTCTCCTGTCTGTACAAGGCCCTAGAGGCCAGGTGTCCAGGCTACTCAAGGCCGTGGGTGGGCTATACCTGACTTGAGACATCCTGGGATGACATGTCCTGTCCTGGTCCTTACTGTGATGTCAGCAGGTCGGGGTGTGTGCACAGTACTTACGAGTCTAAGTCTGCCTAGCACTGCAGGGAGGGAGGCTCGTCGGTACCTCAGGGGGCAGGTGAGAGTCAGGTGGTCCCATGGCGTGTGTGGGTACCCCTCCTGCACTCTGGCCTCTGTGCTCTTGAGTGCTGGTGCTGTGTCACATGTCAGGGCATGTGAGGGCACTGCAGGTTTGCATGGGGTTCTAGGAGGTTTGGGAGCCCTGGAAGGCCTGAGTGTCTCCTCCTGCTTGATTGGGGGAGACCTCCCAAAGGCTTATAGGCTAAGCATGTGGCTCTAGGGCCCTGAGCCCTCCTCGGGCCCACTGGGACCTTGGCATTTCCCTGTCAGAGGATGGAGGTGCCAGGGTTCCAGAGTCCAGGAGAAGGAGAGAGGGCTAGCTGCCTGCCTTCTTATTAGCTGGGATGCACATTGAGTGAACTGGATGTGACTGGAGGGGAGGGCGGTGGGGACCCCAGCTGAGTCCTCTGTCCTGAAGTGGTTTTGGGCTCTTTGTCTGCAGGTGTGAATGAATCCCCAATGATGACCTGGGGGGAGGTTGAGAACACACCCTTGAGAGTTGAAGGTTCGGAAACCCCCTACGTGGACAGGACACCAGGCCCAGCTTTCAAGGTGGGTTGTGGTGATGGGGGAACAGTGTGTGACTCGGTATGGATGCCTCTGGAGCCGAGTGCCTGTGGCTCAGGACTGAGCACTGGGATCAGCCCGTAGCTGCTGACAGGCAGAGTGCTGACTTTTCTGAATGCCAGGGTGCCGAAGGCAGGTGTCGGTGGGTGGGTGGGCCTGTCACAGAGGGATTTGGGGGCGTGGGGGCTGAGACACCAAGGTAGAGAGTGACTTGGGTCCTCTGGATTCTAGAGGCCAGGTGCTGTTCGTGAATGAGGCAGGATGGTCACAGTCATGTTGGGAGCTCTGCAGGCCTGAGGGCCATGGAATGTGGCTGTGTGCTTGCAAAGGAAGGCCCTTGGTTACAGAACACGATTGGGGCACACTGGATTGCACGGCTCAAGCCTGGTGTTGTAGGAGTGGTCAGGGTGGAGTGTGTGAGGCTCGGCACAGACCAGGCGAGGCTCTTTGTGGGCTGGGTCAGATGCAACAGACCTCCCTGTACCACTGTGGGGCTTTCCCCAGAGTACCTAGTAGAGGTAACCCACTTGCAGACAAAACATGGGCAGAGGGTTTGGTTACCTTGGTTCTAAATTCTGTCTGGGATGCAAGCATAACCAAGGCAAACGTGCAGGAGGGATAATGAAGAGGATGCTGTGCTGTCAAATGTGAGCTCAAGGCAAAGGCCAGGGTGCTTCCGAGGTGCTGCCTGCTGCTGCTGCTTGAGCCTCCAGGCGGACAGAAAAAAAGAGAAATTCTGAAACAAACCATGATCCAAGTCAGAACTTAGGGGCCAATAAAGATGGCAAGTCAAATTGCACTGAATAGCAGAGTATTTAGAAATGAAGGAAGCTGAGTCCTTAGGATGCTTAGCAGCATATATTCTGGAAAAGTGAAAAAGTTACCTGTAAAAACAATAACCATAAAACAGCCAGAAAAAATAATGGCAAATATTTAGTTTGATTTTTAAAATTTTATTTACTATTATTATTATTATTACTTTTTTGAGATGGAGTCTCACTCTAGTCACCCAGGCTGGAGGGCAGTGGCACAATCTTGGCTCACTCCAACCTCTACCTCCTGGGTTCAAGTGATTCTCCTGCCTCAGCCTCCTGAGTAGCTGGGACAGCAGGCATGTGCAACCGCACCTGGCTAATTTTTGTATTTTTAGTAGAGGCAGGGTTTCACTGTGTTGGTCAGGCTGGTCTCGAACTCCTGACCTCATGATTTGCCTGCCTTGGCCTCCCAAAGTGCCGGGATTACAGGCATAAGCCACCACACCTGGCCTTTTTTTTTTTAAACAGTTAGGGTTTCACTCTGTTGCCCAGGCTGGAGAGCTGTAGTGCAATTATAGCTCACTGTAACATTGAGCTCCTGGGCTCAAGCGACCCTCCAGCCTCAGCCTCCTGAGTAGCTGGGACTAACAGCACACACCACCACACCCAGCTAATTTTTTTTTTAATTTTTTGTATAGAAGTGAGGTCTTGTTATGTTGCCTAGGCTGGTCTCCAACTCCTGAGTTCAAGTGATCCTCCCACCTTGGCCTTCCAGAGTGTTGGGGTTACAGGTGTGAGCTACCACTCCCAGCCTGTAGTCTAATCTTAAGTTAGGAAGAACCTTCTAAACATAAAAGGAAAGGAAGAAATCACAAACAAAGATGACAAATACAGCAGAAAATGTTATAAATGAAACTAATTCAAATAACTGAAAACACATGTGCATGGCGTAGCGCAGTTGACTTGATGCAGGTGAGGGTCTTCTGAGTGACAGCAGCAGAAAAGGAAAATCAGTCCCTTGAGAGCAAACTAGGCCACAGACACACAGGGAATCCGCACCCGAAATAGACAGGGCCAATAAAGACAGAGATATTCATTCTGAGAATAAGGGAAACATTAAAACAGACAGCCTTTTTCCTGAGAGATTGTCAGAGGTCATGGCTTTGGGAAGAACACGAAGACAGGTGAGGAGTGCTGGCCCCTGGAGAGGGCAGGTGGGGTTGGGGGCTTTCCAGGGGCTTTTAGAGGGAAGTGATGGTGGGTTGTGGGGATTGTATAGGCCACAGGGAGAGGCTGGCGCCCACAACAGTGGCTCTCTGTGTGAGGGACTACCTAGCATGTGGCAGACCTGGCACAGCTACCCACATGTCTGATCCCTTGTAGATCCTGGAGCCAGGCCGCAGGGAACGGCTGGGGCTGAAGATGGCCAATGAGGCCGCTGCCAAGAACCGGGCCAAGAAGCAGGAAGCCTTGCGGAGAGTGACGGAGAACCTGGCCAGGTGAGGGGCCGCCTGGCCGGTGGGGAAGTGGGAGGGTGGCCCTGGCCTGCTCCTATTTGGCCCTCGCCCTGATCGTGTGGAGGCATGGCCCATGCGGCAGAGTCCAGGGCAGGTCCACGGGGTTCTGCGGTGGGTGCTGTGGCAGCTCTTCCTATTCAGAGCTTGGCCACACATGGACAGGATGAGGGCCCCTCCATCTTCTCTTTCCTTCACATCCTCTTTGGCCTGTCCCTAAGAGGCATCTTTAGGTGTGTGGTCCTGCTGGGAACTTTCATCAGCCCTGTGGAGAGAGTCATTGTTCCCCTTGGAGAGGGGTGGGGACTCCAACTCTCAGAGGTCTGGGGGTCTACAGCCAAGGGCAGCACACTGTTTCACCTCAGATTTGACCTCCGGGCTCCCCGGTACTTGCACCATGCCAGGCAGTGCCATCCTCCTCAGCTCAGAGTGGCTGTGTCTCTGCCCAGGCTCTTCCTGGGGGCTGAGGGAGGCCCTACTGCCGGCAGCTCTCTGCCCACCTAACCCTGCCTCTCTTGCCCATCCCTCCACCCCAGCCTCACCCCCAAAGGCCTGAGCCCAGCCATGTCCCCAGCCCTACAGCGCCTTGTGAGCAGGACAGCCAGCAAGTACACAGACCGGGCCCTGCGGGCCAGCTACACACCATCCCCAGCACGCTCCACCCACCTCAAGACCCCGGCCAGTGGGCTGCAGACACCCACAAGCACACCAGCACCTGGCTCTGCCACACGCACCCCCCTCACGCAGGACCCAGCTTCCATCACGGACAACCTGCTGCAGCTCCCTGCCCGGCGCAAAGCCTCGGACTTCTTTTAGAGCCAGGCCTGGGGCTGGGCCCATGGACACTTCATGGAATCTGCAGGGCAGCTGTCCACCCAGCAGAGGACTCCAGCCTTCTCAGGACCCAGGCCCAGGCCAGAAGCTGTTGACCCTGCCAGGAGCCACTGGAGAAGGGGGCTGTGCTGGGGCCAGGCTGGCACAGGGCGCACACCCCAGGGCCTTGCCAAGCTGTTTGCTATTTAATTGGCCCCTTGAACTGTCATTAAAGAACACCTGGTACAGTCTGATGGGATCTCCTCTCCGTCCTGCTCCCCACACAAGCCCCAGGATTGCCCTGGGGCCTGCATCATGTCTCAGGACTGCAGGGCTTGAAGCGAGGGGCCCCCCAGACAAGGAAGCTGCGGGTGGAGTGGCTGTGGGAGCTCTGGGTGACTCTGGCATTGCTTCCTGCAGCACCTGGAACCTGCATTCTGAGCTGAGGTCACATTCATCCTCCAGTGCTTTCTGCTCCTCTGGGGATAATGTGAAGGAGAGATGGAGCCTTGGAAGTTATACCGCTCAGATTCACCTGCGGCTCTGGGCCCAGGTCTGCAGCCTCCAAGCCGGGCTTGCCCGCTGTGAGGTGCGCTGGTTATAGGACTGTTTGAGAGTGCATATCAGATGACCTCAACCGTCACCTTCTCCTAGCTCCTGGCTTCCAGCTAAGATGGGGTGGGATTGTCCCATCTTCCTGCCCTTCTGCTCAGCCCTCTGCTATAGGCACTGCCCATCTTATGCTGCTGGCCTTGGCCTTACCTTGTCATTCCCACTAATAGGAACTCCCAGATAATAGTAACATGGGCCCAGGCTCCACACAGACCTGGCAGGTACTCTGTGCACTGCGGATGTACTTGGCCATGGGCCGAGGATGTGGGTGCCAGACCCTTAAGAGCCTGGTGGCCTTGTGTTTTAAGATGGTCACTGAAGCGGGGACTGGGCCTGCTTCCTGTGGAGGTAGAGGGGCCCAGCTGGGCCCAAGACCAAGGTCTGGCTCCTATTGGTGGGAGTGACAAGGTGAGGCCTCAAGTGGAGGTCACAGATTGTACCCTCAGGGTGGGGGTCTCGCTGCTCAGGGACACACCTGGCCTCTACTCACACTGGGGTCATTCCTGCTTTGAGTGTGCCCAGCCTGTGCTAGGCGATCTCTGGTCCCCTCACTCCTTCCCTAAGTGCCGAAGTTCTCTGGAGGCCAGCACAGAACCTGACTCTGCCACCTGCCTGGGGCCACTGCTAACCTGGGCTCCTCGACAGTGAGTTCCTGCAAGTTCCTGGGGTGACTGAAGCGCCAGATGTGCCCTGGGACCTGCAGGTGGATGTAGGGGTGCTGGACAGATCAGGCTGGGACTGTTAATGGGTCGGGAAGGTGGGGCCTTTGGTGCTTTATCCCATAGGAAAGGGTGGGTGTTATCTCAAGGGAGTCCCTAGGAAGTGGGAAGGGAGTGGGGAGGAGCACTGTCTAGGTGCTGACCACCTTGAGCACTTGGCCGGTGAACGGCTGCATGCTTTGGGAGCAGTGGGTGACCCAGCAGGAAGCACAAAAGACCAGCCAGTGCACCATCACCAAGGGGAGGTGAGGTCTCAGCTGGGGCTGCCCCTGGAGGACAGGGCAGGGAACCTGAGGGCTGAGGACAGAAATCTCAAATGACTGGGAAATGGAGGAAGAGGAGAATGCTGAGGGAGAGGTTGTGAGGGAGTGGAGCAGGGCAGAGCAGGCTGAACTGCAGGAGGCCGGGGGAGCTGTGGACCCCTGGAGCTGGCCAGCCCCGGGGCAGTGGGGGTGGGGCCAGGTCAGAGGGAGACAGTGTGGGCCTGCTGGGTGGACCCTGGCAGAGGCCCTCTCATCCCCCACTAGGCCAGGCCACACCGTGAGTCTGCCTGCGCCTGAGCACCTGTCCTGTGCTCCTAGGCTGGAGACCACTGTTTGTCAGCTGGGGCGGCTGGCCGAGTCCCAGAGAAAAACACTCCTCACTGGGCACTCTTAACGCTTGTACACACCCCGTGGTTTATTTGGTGGTCAGTAAGGAATGTCTTTGCTACTAAGTAGAAGAAAGCTAATGAATGTCATCAAAATACTGGTTTCATTGATGAATTTTACTTGCACCTGTGCCTTCTTCAGATCCTACCTGCCTACTTAGTTTATGTGAAGGCCAACTGCGCCACGCTCCCCCCCCACCACACATGATGGGGCTGTCACCATGCTAGGTGCTCACTTTCCCACCTCGGCTCCGGAGATGTGATGGTCTTTGGCCTGGAAGTCTCAGCCAGCCAGTCCTCCATCCTGTCCTCGTTCTCGGGCACCACCAGCGGCCGGTGCTGGTTTTTGGCTCCAAGCTTGTGGTCGGGCCTCGAGCCTGGCTTGGTGTCCAGTTTGCACTCAGTGCGGTACTTGCCCTCCCCCTCCCTCTTGAAGGGACATGGCAGAAGACATGGCTTTGGGCTCGGGGGGCTGCAGCCAGGAGTGGCTGAGGATCTCGTCGATGTGGAGCCGCTGGCTGACGTCAGGCTGCAGCATGCGGTAGATGAGGTCCTTGCACTCACAGGTCAGGTTCTTAGAGCACGGGAAGTTCACACGGTGTTCCTTCTGGATGCGCAGCATCTCTCTGATGTTGGAGTCGTCATAGGGCATGGAGCCGCAGACCATGATATAGAGGATCACGCCCAGGCTCCAGATGTCATACACTTTGGGCTGGTAGGGGATGCCCTGCAGCACCTCGGGGGCCGCATACGCCACTGACCCGCAAAAGGTCTTGCTGAGGATGATGCGTCCATTGCCGTCCCGCAGGCATCGCTTGGAGAAGTCAAAGTCAGACAGCTTGATGTTGAAGTCTTTGTCGAGGAGAAGGTTCTCGCACTTGAGGTCCCGGTGGACGATGTCCAGGTCATGACAGTACTTGACGGCTGAGGAGAGCTGTCGGAACATCTTGCGCGCCACATCCTCGTGCAGGGCCCCCCGGCACTTGATGAACTCAAGGAGGTCGCCCTGGACGCCGAGCTCCATGATGATGTAGACCCGCCCGTCAGAGGTCTCGAAGATCTCGTAGATCTTGACGATGGAGCAGTGGTTGACAGTTGTCAGGATGTCCATCTCCCGAGGAAGGAACTTCTCCATAAGTTCGGTGGACGTTTTCTTGCGGTCGATGATCTTGACAGCCACATTGAACTTGAGGCGCTCAGAGTAGGCAGATTTGACTTTTGCGAAGGAACCCTTGCCAAGATTGATGCCCATGATGTAACCCTTCTTCTTTAGGACTGTGGCATCATCCATGGTGCCAGGAGCGGCTGGCGCCACTGCCATCTACATCCTCCAGCCGCCTGGGCCAGCAGGCATTGTCTTCATTTACACTACTAGGAGTTGTCTGGCTGGGCTGGGCTTGGCTTGGCCTTGGATAGAACACTCAGCATTGTCTCTGGGTGACTTCAGCAAATGAAGTCATAAAGCTAAGGAGTGGGGTGCGGGAACTGGGCTGGGGGGAACAGGGTCCCTGGAACCATGGAAGCCAGGCTGGTCTGGCAGGAGCACCCGCTCCCCACCCACTGGAAGGAAGCCTGCCTGCAGGACAGGACTGTGGTGACCCTCCCTGCTGCTGCTCCTTGCATTGGCTTCCCTGTCACAAGTCAGGCCCAAGGGGAGGCGGCCCTTGTCCAGCCTGTTTCCCTCACCTGGCTGTGGGGACTGACCCTGCATTGGTCTTTGTCCCACTAGGGTGGGTTTCCTGCAGCTTCTTTGGGCTATGAAGAAAAGCCCCCTAGGGCTGTATCCTTCGTATGGCAGGACAGTTCTCCCTGACAGTCACACAGACAGGCCTGCATAGCACCCCAGCTACACAGACAAATTTCCACAGCGATGCCTTAACATTGAGCAAATAGTTAAATCTAGGGAAATCGGTTCCCAGACATCAAAGCTAGAAATGAAACATGGTCAGCAGGAGCCTTGCATGGGCTTCTCCTTTGCTGGAGCAAGCCAAAATAATGGGAACAGTTTTACATTCCTAGTGCCAGGACCTGTCTTGGGTCAACACAATCTGACACCAGTCGAGTTAGGAGAGGCAGCTGTTTGAATAGATTCATTGGAGAGTCTAAGGCAGCTCTCCGGACCAAGCTGTAAAGGAGTTAAGATTGAAATAATCACTCCGGTAGCACAGTAGGCAGGCCTTGAAGCTACTGAGCTCCTTTTAATTGGACTTTGCAGGCATTTTTTTTTTGTCTCTGACCTTCTACTAGAAACAAAATTAGTTACCAATAGACCTAGGTGATTGCTGTACTGCACGTAGGCCCGTAACCCCAACCTTTATAAACACCAAGAAAATTGTAATACTTTGAGTTGGTCTGTGGAATTATCTCTGGCCTTCTCCCTATGTCCGGTTACGGTAATAAATTCCCTTCTTTCCTAGTTTGTCTACTTCTTGTTATTGGGCCTCGAGAAAATGCCGCTGGACCCGGCTTGGTTCTGGGAACATTGGGACCAGTGGTACCTGGGAGGGACTGCCCTGGACCAGTCAGGCTGGCAGTGGTGCCAAGCTTGGTGGATGAAAGCAGCTTTGTGTTTAGGAGCAGAGGTGCCAGGCCCCTCAGGGTAGAGAGCCGGATAGGTGAGTCGCTGCTGGTCCAGCAAGCAGGGGCCTGTGTGTGGGTGGGTCGGGGCTGTGGTGCATGCCAGCTGGGTGCCCAGGGTCCAGGGCAGGTGGCTGCATGTCTGAGGGGTGGGGCCGGGCCTTCCTTGGTTAGAGGCGGCAGGAAGGCACCCAGGCAGCAGAGAGCCTGGGAGAAGAGAGGGCTTTTTCTGAAAGTGACTGGGAAGTAGAAGTCAGGAGGGAAGTGAGAGTTGGGGCTTTTTCTCTGAGCAGCAGGCAGCTGCTGCAGGGTGCAGGACAGGAGGGGGCCGTCCCAGTGTGTTTTAAGATGATCACTGGCAGAGAGAGAGAGAGAGTAGAATTGGCTTTGGGGTGAGGGTGGGGGCCAGTGCCTTTGACCAGGTGAGAGGAGGCTGGACCAGGATGGGCCTCAGGATCAGCAGGAGACAGAGAAGTCTGGCCTCAGTCTTGTTTGCCTGTGAGTAGACGAGCCTTGGTACTGGGGAATCCTGGGGCTGGGAGTGCCCAGGCCAGGCACTGCAAAGAGCAGGCACCTGGATGAGAAGGGGGTTCTGAATCATGTTAGTTTGAGCCTTTATGTGCAGTGGGCAACAGTTGCCTGTTGGAACCCTAACACTGCACATCATGTGCATCTTGGGCTGCCTTTTGCACCTGGAAACTGTGTGGACATCGTTTTTCAGGGCTCACGTGGATTTGTGCTTTGGGAAATGTGGCATCCTGCACATGCCTCCATAGGTGCTTTGGACTGTTTATTTGTTGTCCATCACAGGCATCCTGGGTCCACAGGGAGTGGCTGGGACAGACAAGCTGTGTGCTGCGCAGTGTTCAGGGGAGAGGGAGGAAGGCCTGTTTCCAGGTGGGGTTTAGTCCTGGAAGGTTTAAAAGAGGAAGTGATATTGGAGCTGGGGTGCTGGGGATCAGCAGGCTCCATGGGGTTGACAAGAGGGGCAGGACATGCCAGGCAGATGTGACATCTTGGCCCTGTTATGGTTGGGTGGACCCACTCCATCTGGAGTACACAGGGAGCACCCTGTGTTTGTAGGTCACTAGGGAGGATTGCAGAAGCAGGGCAGCCAAAGTCAGGATGCCAAGCGGAGAGGCTCATATGAGCAGGGTGGGTCAACGTGCCCACAGTGACTGCCTTCCAGCAGCGACAGCCTCCCAGAGTCCCACCTGAAGCTCTTTATAGCATCGGTGATTAATAGCTTTATTGGATGTTTTCCTTTCTTCTGGGGGTCATTTCATGGCTGAAATGACCAGCACTTCATTCCTTTTTGTCCTGGAAGGGGCTGGCTGTGAAAACTTGCAGACCAGGACCCAGGAGCATGAGAACTCTCGCTTACCCGCCGCCCCCGACCCTTTCCCTTGCTCTCCCAAATGCTCTGAGGCTTCTCTCTGCATATCTGCCTTCTTTTTTTTTTATAAGATGAGGTTTCACCGTGATGGCCAGGCTGGTCTTGAACTCCTGGTCTCAGGTGATCCACCCACCTCGGCCTCCCAAATTGCTAGGATTACAGGCGTGAGCCACCACGCCCAGCCCATATCTGGCTTCTTGTCAGAGGCTACCAAAGCCTTCTCCCTTTTTATTTATTTTTATTTTATTATTTATTTATTTATTTATTTATGTACATTCTACTTCTTCACTCCTTAAGGGTCTCTCTGGTGCTTGGGGGACATGCCAGAAGAGGCAGGTGTCAACCTTGCAGAGGCAGAGTTGCCAGGGCATGGAGGGGGCCACTTCATCCAGGAAGCACACGCAGGGCAGAGACTCCTGGTGTGTCTGAGAGAGGGGGTTGGATTGGACCTGGGGACCTCCAGCATTGCTCCCAGGGTTGCAGTCCTGTGAGCCAGGTACCTGCACACTGAGAAATCCGCTTCCCTCTGAACCTTGCTTTCCTTTATAAAGTAGATACCTGTTTACCCATCTGTCCCCCAAGCACTAAGAGTCTGCCCTGGGTGCTGAGGTACACTGATAAGCTAGACCACCCATGCCTTCCCGGAGCCCAGAGGCCAGGAAGGCTCAATCACACTGAGTGTGTGTGTGTGATGGTGGCTGTGCCATGCCTCAAGACCACGATGCTGTAAGGATGGGGAACTGGGGACTGGACTTTGGGAAACTGGGGAAGGCCAAGGTCTAAGGAACTAGCCAGGTGGAGGGGGATGAGGATGGCTATTACATGTGATTGAAGGCATGTGGCTTGGCAGGAGCATGGACAGGCCATGAGAGCCATTGAGGTCCTGGTCCTAGCACCTCTGAGAGTCCTTGAAGGGGTCTCAGCCAGGGCTGAGCCCAGTGGACTGAGAAATTCACAGGAGTCACACGGTATGGCAAGGCCACCTGTAGAAGGGTCACCTGGGCCCACTGCCCTGGGCAGTGTGATCTCAGACAGGTAGCCCACCCTCTCTGAGCTGTTTCCAGCTGTAGAGTGCAGAGCAGGTGCTCCTCCTGCACCCTCTCTCACCCGGGCTCACCGGGGCTGACCTATAGTGGGGCTCCCAGACCCTCTTGCTGGCCACTGCCCTGAGGACCAGCACAGGTCTGTGGGGATAATTGAGGAGGAGGTCCCAGAGCCATTCCTCAGGATGTCCCACCTGGGTCCCCATCCCCAGCACTCTTGGGTCCCTCTCCACCATGAGTTTCTTCATAGGAAAAACAGGGTGGCCCCTCTAGGCCTGCTTGCAGAGTACACAGTGGCAAGCTGCTGAAACTTCTAGAAGGGTTTATGGTGGCCTTAGTCCCTCAGCTGAGCCTGGAGAGCTAACAGTCTGCAGGGGTGAGTTCCCTGTATGATGATGGCCCATGTGTGTGATGGAGGTGCAGTGGTGAGGCCTGGTGCCCAGAGGCCAGGGGAGGATGCATCGGGCCACAGGAGGACCCCAGAGGCCAGGGTAGGTTCTTCCCTGCTGGGCAATGGGAGCCAGGCTGGGTGGGGGATGGCTCTGGACACCGTCAGAGTGGGTGGGAGGATTGGGGTGGAGGCCTGAAATTAAACCACGTGGAAGGAGGCTGTGGGAGCATGAGGAGGCAGGTGGACTTGGGGAGGAGTGCAAGGAGGGGCGGCCCAGGCTCTCACTGGATGCCACTTCTCTCAGGGGACTGAAGTTGGGGTCTTCCCAAGGTAGAGAAGTGACCATAGGTAGACTATGGACAGTGATCATAGTTTCTGCGGGCAGTGGAGCTCCTCTGCTCTGACAGGCTTTGTGGCCAGCACCTGCTTCAGGCCCCACCCTGGGGGAGTGGGAGTCACATGACTGTCCTAGCCTTGGATTTGACTTTAGCCTCATCCACCAACAGGCCATGGGAGAGGTGATTCTGAAAGTGCTTGTCCTTTGTGCGTATATCAAGCCTTAGGCCCACATAAGGTTGTCCAGAGTAGGGCAAAGAGAAAGGGGCCATGGGGAGGTGAGCCCTGCCCAAAACATGCACAGGCCATGTAGCATGCTGTAGCCAGTGGTGCCAACTCTAGGCTCATGCCCCTGTGGGGCTCTGACAGCCAGCATTCCCTGTTCTCAGGCATGCACCATGGTTGCCTGTCCTATCCTACTTGCCAGTGTCACCTTCTAATGCTGGCAGGGGTGTCATCCCTGGGGACAGGCTGGGACGAGGACAATAGAATATGATCAAGACCACACAAGATGGTGGGATGCGCCCAGGCTGGAGTGTGGCTGGGCCATCCAGCAGAGCTCCCAACTTCTCCTGGGTTGAGGAAAGACAATAGAGTGGGGTGACCCTGGCACTGATGAAAGCTGGGTGCTGGCTAGACACGGGGGGTCTGTGGTGGACAGAGCACAATGAACGAGTTGCCAGCAGGGTAGGGAGCTCAGGAGTAGCTGAGAGGCTGGCTACCTGCCCTCTGCAGTCCCCTTCAAGCCCCACTGACAGCCTTGTGGGGCTGGAGAGGGCAGGTCTGCCCCTCAGTCCCAACTGTAGACAGAGCCCGCGCTCCTCTGCAGAGGTGTCTCGGCATGCTTCTTGGTCCTGTCCTCTCCCTGCCTTCTCTCCACCCCAGCACCACACTCAGGGGTATCCCTCCTGAAGCAGCGGCTTCCTCACCTCTCAGCTCTGGCCCCAGCCCCTCCAGGTCTCTCCCAGCCCCAGCCCCAGCCTCAGCCCCAGCCTGAGGTCATGGTCTTGACTGAGCATGCTGGGATGTGTTTTCCCAAGTGAACGAGGAATCATAGCATCATCTGAGTGGGAAACCAGCAGAGGGGAGCCCAGGACTAGTCAGTTGAGACAAAGACATTCACTTTAGCATCTGCATTAATATAGTGATTTATTGCTTCTTTAGCCATTTTGGTTACAAAGTTCAAGGGGAAAGAGAAGAAAATGATGAAAACAGTGGCTCAGCTGGGACTGTCTTCCTTCTCTGGCTCAGGCCTTGACTTCTTCAGAGCTTGAGCCTAAAGCCCTGTGTTCTATCTCACGTGCCACAGGCACACTAGGCTGCAAAAGGCTCACTAGGTGCGCATCTCTGGAGGCAGCCGTGTGGGGAGGGCCCTTCCTCTCTCCCCGTTCGATGGCTTGCTGGGGAAGCCCAGGGTGTCTGACTGCCTGGGCATCTGCATTGCCAACCCCTCAGGTTTTGTCTTAGGCTGTCTCTTGGCTGTGCCTCTTCCCCAGGCTCCAGCTTGGTGGCAGACCTCTTCGCAGTGCCAGGTTCAGGCATCCAGACGGCTCGGTTCCCCAGGAACTCTCCCCGTCCTTGTTGATGGCCACAGAGGGCAGTCCTTGTGCATTGGGCTGCTCCCAACATTGGCTGAGGATGTCATGGATGTGGAGCCGCTGGCTGATGTTGGGCTGCAGCATACGGTAGATGAGGTCCTTGTACTCACAGGTCAGGTTCTTGGAGTGCGGGAAGTCCACACGGTGCTCCTTCTGGATACGCGGCATGTTCCTGATGTCAAAGTTGTCATAGGACGTGGCGCCACAGACCATGATGTAGAGGATCACGCCCAGGATCCAGATGTTGTACACCTTGGGCTGGTAGCGGATGCCCTGTAGCACCTTGGGGGTCACGTCTCCGCCGACCCGCAGAAGGTCTTGCTTCATGTCTGTTGGCCACTGTCATCCCACAGGCAGTGCATGGAGAACCTGAAGTTGGACAGCTTGATGTTCAAGTCTTTGTCGAGGAAAAGGTTCTCACACTTGAGGTTCTGGTGCACGATATCCAGCTTATGGCAGTACTTGATGGCCGAGGAGAGCTGCTGGAGCATCTTGCATGCCATGTCCTCGGGCAGGGCTCCCTGGCACTCAATGAACTCTAGGAGGTTGCCCTGGACTGCAAGCTCCATGACGATGTAGACCTTGCCATATGATGTCTCAGATACCTTGCAGGTCTTGGGTATGGAGCCGTGGTTTAGCATGGCCAGAATCTCCATTTCCCAGGGAAGGAATTTCTCCAAGATGTCTTTTGGGGGCTTTCTTGCAGTTGATGATCTTGACCACCACATAGAAGTTCAGGCGCTCAGGGTAAACGAATTTAACTTTTGTGTACAAGCCCTCTCCCACAAGCATCCCCATGGTATAGCCTCATTGCTTGAGGACAGCAGCGTTGTACATGGTATCGGGAGAACCTAATGCCTCTGAGGCTGCCGTTTACATCCCTGTGGGACCTGGGCCAGCGGTGTATTCACTTACACTCTGGACAGAGAGTCCTTTGGCTGGCCAGGCCTGCTGTCCCTGCCTCCTTGAGGCCAAGACTCTGGGTTGGGACATTCAGCACTTTCTCCCAGGTGACTTCAGCGGGTGAAGTCACAAAGGTGGAGTGCCCTGGGGAAATGAGGCTCTGGCCTGAGGTACTTGGACTTGGAACCCTGGAAGGCTGGCCAGTGGGTTGGAGGAGACAGGACAGGCAGAGAGTGGCCTTGCACCTGGCTGGGACCTGAGGTAGGAGGGAGCTGTGGAGGACACATGGGTCTGCCAGTGCTTCCAACCCCAGAGCCAGGACTGCTTGTGTGGAGTTGAGGCCAATTCTTGCAAACCAGGGCATCTGAGGAAGGGGTTAATTAAGGGATGATTTGGGAGGTCGAGGTGGGCGGATCACCTGAGGTCAGGAGTTTGAAACCAGCCTGGCCAAAATGGTAAAACCCCATCTCCACTAAAAGTACAAAAATTAGCCAGGCGTGGTGGTGGGCACCTGTAATCCCAGCTACTCAGGAGGCTGAGGCAGGAGAATTGCTTGAACCCCACCCAGGACAGGGAGGTTGCAGCGAGTCAAGATTGTGCCATTGTACTCCACCCTGAGTGACAACAACGAGACTCCATCTCAAAAAAAAAAAAAAGAAGAAGAAAGAAAAAGCAGCCTGGTGCTGTAGCTCATGCCTATAATCCCAGCACTTTGGGAGGCTGAGGTGAGCAGATCACAAGATCAGGAGTTCAAGACCAACCTGGCCAACATAGTGATACCCCCCTCTACTAAAAATACAAAAATTAGCCAGGCATCGTAACGCGCACCTGTACTCGCAGCTGCTTAGGAGGCGGAGGTAGGAGAATTGTCTGAACCCAGGAGGCGGAGAAGTAAGCCGAGATCGCACCACTACACTCTAGTCTGGGCGAAAGAGTGAGACTTTGTCTCACAAAAAAAGCGGGGGGGGGGGCAATTAACAAAGGTGGGAGCAGAGTGCAGGGAACCTTGAAGGTAGCACAGGCACCCCAAGGTAGAGGCAAACCCCTGGCCTGCATGGAAAAGGGTGGGAATGGTCCCTGGAACCCAGAAAGAGTAATATAGACAGGACCACCTTGAGAGAGTTAGTGCCCTTTGGTGGAGAGAGCCAACCTGATTGACCACACAGGGGTGGGGGGTGTCCCATCCCTGACCTGTTTTCCTTCCCGTCAGCCTTTGACACTGCCCACACAGGCAGTCCTCAGGGTCGCAGAGCAAGCCCAAGAAGGGTGGTATGTCAAGAGAGTAGAGAGCCTCCTGGCACTGGAGTTTGAGAAGCCTGGATCCTGCCCTCTCCTTGGACTTCTCTTGCCTCACCTGAACCTTTGGTGGCTTCTTAAAGCAGCTCTGTGGGAGGACAGCAGCAGGAGTTCTGCTCTTGGCTGTGAGTTCCCTCCTGGGGACCTGCCCAGCCCACGACCCTGGCTGGGCTCCAGGGCAGATCTGGGGCTGGGTGCCGAAGGTGGCACCTGGATGCCACCCTGAGTGCCGGTGGCTGTTCTGAGGACAGTACAAGCAGCAGGGGCAGCACTGGACAGTGGTCATTGTTTCTGCTCACAGGGGAGCCCCTCTGCTGTGATAGGCTTTATGTCTAGTACCTGTTCCGGGCCACACTCTAGGGGAGTAGGAGTCACATGACTATCCTAGCCTTGGATTTGACTTTGGCCTCATTCACTTCGAGTGAGCACCCCTTCCTCACAGGAGCCAAGTGGAACCCTGGGCCCCTCAGGAATGAGTTGGTAGGGTGGGCTGGATATTGCTCAGGTTGGGTTGGGTCCCCACCTGCCATGGCCTTTCCCCCTTTTCTCTGCTCCTTCTCCTTCTTCCCCAATCCTGACCACCCACTGCTAGGCCTTTGTGTGTTCTTGGTGCTCTTTCTTCCGGACACAGCCTCCTTCTCCTTCCTGCTGGGGACACCCCAACTGCTGTCTCCTTGAAACCAAAAATAAAATTCTAAGCCCCCAGCCATCTGAATGGCCCCCTCCTCTCTGCCAAAGGCATTCCAAAATTAACCCGAAAAACTAGTTCAGACCGTGATAGGAAGTGGGAGTTAGATAGGCCTCGTTATCCCTCCTCCCTAGGGTTTCAGGCATAGCTAAGCAGTGGTAACATTGACACAGAGACCTGAAGACTGACAACAGACTATGGTAGTAAGATACCAGCATGACAGCAGGCCTGGAAAGAAATATTTTACTTTAAAACAGATTTCTTTCACATATTTTGAAGTGGCTCTGGCCGGGCATGGTGGCTCATACCTGTAATCCTAGCAATTTGGGAGGCCAAGGTGGGTGGATCACCTGAGGTCAGGAGTTCAAGACCAGCCTGGCCATCATGTCGAAACTCCATCTTAAAAAAAAAAAAGAAAAAGAAAAAAATTAGGTGGCTCTGCAAAGCTGTTTCTTGTGGAGAAAATCTGCATTCTATAGAGAATCCCCTTTCCCTTTCAAGGCTCCTGAGAGAATTAACTACAGTATGGCACTTTTTATTTATTTTTCCTTTTTTTTTTTTAAATTTGAGACAGGGCCTTTGCTCTGTTGCCCAGGCCAGAGGGCAGTGGCGTGAACTTGGCTCACTGCAACCTCCGCCTCCGGGGTTCAAGTGATTCTCCTGCCTCAGCCTCCTGAGTAGCTGGGATTACAGGTGTGCACCACCATTCCTGGCTAATTTTTTAATTTAAATCTGTTTTACTGTAAAAATATCTGTTTCTTTCCAGGTCTGCTGTCATGCTGGTATCTTACTGCCAAAGTCTGTAGTCAGTCTTCAGGTCTCTGTGTCAGTGTTACTACTGCTTAGCTATGCCTAAAACCCTAAGGGAGGAGGGATAACGAGGCCTGTCTGACTCCCACTTCCTATCATGGCCTGAACTAGTTTTTCAAGTTAATTTCGGAATGCCCTTGGCAGAAAGGAGGGGTCCATTCAGATGGCTAGATGGCTGGGGGGCTTAGAATTTTTAGTAGAGACCTGGTTTCACCATGTTGGCCAGGCTGATCTTGAACTCCTGACCTCCCAAAGTGCTGGGATTACAGGTGTGAGTCACTGCGCCCAGGAGTCTGGCACTTTTGTTTTTAAGTTCTGGAGTACATGTGCAGAACTGCAGGTTTTGGGTTTTAAGTTCTGGGCCCACTGGACAGGCCCCAGTGTGTGATGTTCCCCTTCCTGTGTCCATGTGTTCTTTAACAGCCTATTCTCTCTGAAGCCTGATACCTGGAGGCTTCATCTGCCTAACAAGCTTGGTCTCCACAACCACCTTAATCCAGACAGTCTCTTCTATTGATTCCAGGTCTTTAGATAAATTCTTTGAACCAACTGCCAATCAGAAAATCTTTGAATCCACATGACCTGGAAGCCTCTTAAAAGCCCGGAAACTTTTAAGTTGTCCTGCCTTTTCCGACTGAACCAATGTATACCTTACATGCGCTGACTGATGTCTTGTGCCTCCCTAAAATGTATAAAACCAAGCTATAGCCCTACCCCCTTGGACACTTGTCTCCTGGGGCTGTGTCCCAGGCTATTGGTTACATATTGGCTCAGAAGAAATGTCTTCAAATATTTTATAGAGTTGGACTCTTCGCTGACACTGCTCCAAGATTCACCCTGTTGGTGATGACAGGTGAGAGGCGGCACTTGGAGCACTTTTCGCAGGGGCTGAGCCTCCTCTCTGCCCAACTTTCCTTTCTGCATATGTGGCCTTCCCCTCGCCATTGTGTAGCCAGGTCCTCCAGGGAGCAGGCTTCCCTGCGGTTTCCAGGACCTGGCCTTTGCGGTTAGCTCTCTTTGCCTGACACTCCTTTAGGCCATTCCTGTTCCTTACAGGGTGACCCTCTTCCCCACCCTCAGAACCGGCAGGCCCTCCCTCCTCCATAGCGGTTCGGCCTTAAAAAGACCCTGTAGGGCGCACCTTTGGGCTGCTGACACCTGGGCTTGCAGGTGTGAAGACCCTTGGAGTCCTAGCCAGGTTCCCGCTTCGTCCTCTCCGCTCCCCACCCACGCGACCCCACCCCCATGCCCCGCACTTTTCACTGTCCGTCCTTGTGATCCCGAGCCCGCCGCCCCGGCCCCGCGTCCAGACACCCTACTCCCTTCGAAGGCCCAGCAGCTCCGGCCCTGCTTCTCCGCTTAGCCAATGACACGCCTCACTCCGTATAGCCCCGCCCTCCCCTTCGTGCCTGCTCCTCGGTCCCCGCCCTCCGCCGTCGCGACCGTAGGCCTCGCCCCCTTCGGGCTCTGTGGCTCTGGCTCCGCCCCCCCGCCTTGACGCTCATTGGTCCGCGCGGGCGTCGCGGGCGGGAGGCGGAGCATCGCGACGCGGAGCCGAGCAGGACGGTCGCCATTTTGCACGGAGAAGGTGTCGGCGTCTGAGGCTGCAGCCGAGAGTGCGTGCTAGCCCGCGGCGCAGCCGAAGCCCCTTCCCGCCGCCTCTCCGCGCCTCCCCCCTGTCCAGCCCCGCTTGACCTTCCGCCTAGCACGGTCCCCTGACCCTCAGTCCGGCCCAGTCCGGCCTCCCAGCGGGGTCAAGCAGCCGCCCCGGGGACGATGAACGGAGGATAAATGGTGCCCAAGGCAGACAGCGGCGCCTTCCTGCTGCTCTTCCTGCTCGTGCTCACTGTCACCGAGCCGCTGCGGCCAGGTGCGCCGCGCGATGGGGGTGGTGTGGGGGCGGGGCGGCGAACGGGTTTGGGGTCGCTCCTGGACCTCCTTTCACTCGCGGCGCCCTCCTATAGGGGCCGCGCCTGGGACAGGGGCGGGCGGGGCCTGGCTCGCAGGCCGCCTGGCACCCGCTTCTGGCGTCTACTGGAGCTTACCTGGGCTCGCGGCGCCTCGGACTTCGTGCAGCGTTGCTGTCCAGGATGTTGTCTCTGGGCCCTTCCCAGGAGCTGAGGCGGCCAGGAGCTGCGCCTCGGCGCGCGCTCCCGCCAGCCCAGCGTCTGAGTCGGGCTGGGAACAGCGGCTCTCGGGGGCACCTGGTGTCACAGACGTCCTCCCAGCAGTGGCCTAGCGCCAGCCTCTCAGTCCTGGAAACTCTTCGGCTGGACGGCGGTGGCTGTGGCTGTGGCTGACTGTCATTCAGTGAGTCGTTGCACTGAAGTCCTCAGCTCACACACGGCCCAGAGGAGGCACCAGGAGTCGGCCTAGCGTCGTGTGGACTGCGCGAGCGTCCTGGGAGCAGAGACCCCGTCACTGTGCCCGGCCCTTAGGGTGCTGTGTGTATGTGGTGAATGAGTCCATGCTTTGGAACTCCCCTCGGAGCTAGTGTGTTCTTAAGTCTGTGGTGGGGAATCAGAACCGTGGCAACCAGGAGACTCTTTTCTACTTATTTCAGTGTACCTCTCCTTCCCTTGAACTGCACCAAAAAATCAAACCCCTTAATGCAGAGCCAATGTATCCATCAGGCATAGGAATCCTGGTATCACTGGCCCACGGTACTTTTAGTGGCCTGCAAATATTACTTTATTTGTTTTTTAAGTCAGCAGAAAAAAAGATGAACTTTTAGATCAAAGAAAATGTATTCATATGTATGTTTATATTAATACAGTCATCTTTATACTAATATAGTGAAAAAGCATGATCCTCAATATTTCTTAATGGAGGAAAGGTCCCATGAAGGCAGGAGTGCCGGGGCCATCTTCTGTAAGCATTATCAAGCCTGGGTGTGGGAGCACGGGGTGTGTGGCCCTGTCCTGTGCCCTAGCCAGGCTCCCAGCCCAGATACACCGCAGTCTTGGCTCTGCACTTGTGTCATCTGTATGGAATGTCTGCCTCCTCCCTAGTGTCTACCTGGTGGCCAAGGCCCTGACCTGCTCTTAATCTAGACAGATTCAGTGAGGCTTCTCTGGGCTTCCCAAGTAGATCTGGTTGCTCACTGCTTTTGGCTGCTCTCTTGACAGCGGGATGACTGGTTGTGGGGTGGTCTTGGTAAGAGCAGAAGACAGGAAAAGGGGTACCTGTGGAAGAGGGTATCATATAGGCTCTTGGAGGTCAGAGCCAATGGGTTTGTGGGTTCTTGTGATTAACTTCTTAAGAGAACTTGTATGTACCTGCAGAGAGGTAGAAGGTCATCATTTTCTGATTCCTGAGTCCCAGTTGTGCAGATGAGGTCACTGGGCCCAGAGGTGAGGCCCTTTTATGCCTGGATTCTTTGGGGTGACTCTGGTTCCAGGCCCAGCATCTCCTGCCTGGATGATGGAGGTGACTGATGTCCCCAACTCCTTTTTCCTTGCCAGTCTGTTCACATATTCTGCCAATTGGCCAGCAGCAACTGAGAAAGTATCTGTGAGTGCTTGCTGCCTGCCCATCACTAGGCAATCAGGTGAAGAGAACAAGCACCTCCCTTTAGGAGTGCCTGATGTGGAAACAGAGGCCAGGTGTAAGTCACTTGTCACGATCCTGTGTGTTGAATACCCCTGAGTGTGGGGTCCCAGAGGTGGGTGGAGGTGGTCATCTGTTTGTACTCGTGAAGCAGGTAGGGCGTCCCAGGAGACCTCACACTGAAGTTTGAGTAGGACTTGGGTGGGTGGCTGTGGTAGAGGGAGCAAAATTATTCTTTTGATTCCATGACTCTCCAGATGAAAACATTGCAGATACCCCTGGAGGCACCTTGAGTTGCTCTGCAGAACCTGGGGAACTGCAACTGGCTCCCTGGCTTTGGTTGGAGAGTGAGGGCAGGTCTCTGGGCCGGATGTGTTCCTTCTGTGCCCACGTGTCCCTCTTCACACTTTCACCCTGTGTCCTTCCTGAGAGTGCCTCAGGGATCCACCTGGCTGATGATTTCAACAGGCTGGGGCTACTCTGGTCTTAGTCTGCATTCTTTCTGTGGGAGTCCCGGCCTTAAAAGCATACTTGGGTTTGAGGAAGGCACCAGTCAGAGCCCACTTCTCAAGGAGGTTGTCTTCTGACTCTTGCCTAGTGGGGTCCCTGAAGATGAGGCCAAGCCACTTGGGCCTCCTATCTGGTTCAGGGCAGGGTGAAAGGCCTTTCATGGAGTTACAGGGCAGTGAGTGCTTACTGTATGTGACCTTTCATCAGTTTTTTTTTTTTTTTGAGATGGAGTCTTGCTCTGTTGCCCAGGCTGGAGTGCAGTGGCATGTTCTCAGCCCACTGCATCCTTCACCTCCTTGGTTCAAACAATTCTGCCTCAGCCTCCTGAGTAGCTGGGATTACAGGCACAAGCCACCATGCCCAGCTAATCTTTCTAGTTTTAGTAGAGACAGGATTTCACTATGTTGGCCAGGATGGTCTTAAACTCCTAACCTCAGGTGGTCCACCCACCTTGCCCTCCCAAAGTGCTAGAATTACAGTCCTGAAGCACCGTGCCCAGCCCAATTTTTTTTTCTTTCTTTTTTCCATCATGTGAGGATACCAATTTTTTTTTTTTTAAATGCACATTTGAACTTGATTGATTAAAGGTGTGTTATGTGCCAGGCACTGTTCTAAGCACTAACATGTATTAACTCTCAGGAGGTCCCTGCTAGATGCTATTTTAGCCTCATTTAAAGATGGGGAAGCTAAAATCCAGAGCGCTCATAAAGCTAAGTGGCTGAGATGAGATTTCATTGTAAGAGTCTGGGCTTCCCTCAGTCATGCACCCCTGGCTGGGGCCCTGTGCACTCCAACTGTGTGTCTCCAGCCTAGCCGCAGGAGTACCTCACGTTATGCTCTGAACAGTTTCCTTAACCCTAGGTGGAGCGACAGACTGCCTCTGTCCCCTGATGGGTCCTGGGATCCTCTTGGTGAGGGTACAGAATCTTTTTCCTTGTGGATACTCCAGTCTGAGGAACAGAACCACCTACCCCACAAATCCCTGCTGTGGTTGGCCGTATGACCACTGATGTGTGTTATAATCACTGAATATGTAATGAGGAAGAAGGCCTGGAGACTACTGCTGAGGTAACTGACAGTGAGATGGTGGGGGGATTTGGGGACCACTGATTGTGATATTGTCTCATTGGCCCTTTCTCCGTCTGTGTAGAGAAGGCAGCATCAATTGCTGATTCTAAAACTGTTTTTCTTTCTGTCTTTAATTGTGAAACAAAATCATCATGAGCCACAGCTCTATCCAGGTTGAACCCACAATACATAGCTGAGAAAAAATTGCCTTCTGAGTGCTGGTGCACCCTGGTCCCTTCCTGCTGGTTGCTAGTCCTGTACAGGGCTTGTGCTCAGCCAGGCCCCTTGGTGAGGTACAGGACTAGAAGGTCGTCTTCCTTCTGTTGCTGATACAGCTATCTGGGAGAGGCAAGTCTAAGGTCACACAGCTGGTGTGCACCAGAATGTGGGTTCAGACCCAGGTGGAGCTGGCTGCTAGCTCAGGGTTCTTTCTCTTTTGCCTTCAGGAACCAGGAGGCAGCTGTGCTGAGCTAATAAAATCTCAGGGAGCTGAGAAGTGAACGCAGAACTTTGCCTCTGGAGTGCAGTTTTTGTTTGTTTTTTGAGACAGAGTTTCTCTCTGTTACTCAGGCTGGAGTGCAGTGGCGGGATCTCAGCTCACTGTAATCTCTGCCTCCTAGGTTCAAGTAATTCTCCTGTGTTAGCCTCCAGAGTAACTTTGATTACAGGTGCACACCACCACTCCCAGCTAATTTTGTATTTTTAGTAGAGACGGGGTTTCACCATGTTGGCCATGTAGGCTGGTCTTGAATTCCTGGGCTCAAGTGATCCACTTGCTTCGACCTCCCAAAGTTACAGGATTGCAGGTGTGAGCCACCATACCCAGGCTAGAGTCCAGAGTTTTCTTTCATGTAAGTAGCACAGGGCTTTGGTGAATAGGGAGAGAGTGCATATTTTCATCAAAAAACAAAGTGACTGAAGCTCAGAAGGGGCTGGAGAGATGAGCTTGCACCTGGCCTTGGCACCTCCTAAGTCGGGAGTTCTTTCCTCTGTAGCCTGGTACGGTGACACTTTGTAGAGTTTGTCCACTGGTAGATTTGGCTTTTGGGTTAACAAGTTCATCTTTTTTTTCAGTTGGAAAGTGGTGTAATATACTTTCTGCCTTCACTAGCTAATGAATTTAACTTTTTTTTTTTTGACAAAAAGAAACCTTTTATTTGGAAATAATTTCAAACCTGGAAAAGTTGCAAGAATAAAATGAGTGCAAAGAGCACCTGCATATCCTTTGCTGAGGCTTCCCTACTGTTGGTATTTTATCTTATTTACCTTATCCCCCCATCCTCTGTGTGTATGTGCATATCTGTGTACTCACACACAGTGCTTTCTTCTGAACCATTTGAGAGTAAGTTGCATGCGCCATGGCCTTTTATCCTTGTACATGTTAGCCATTGCGGAGAGCAGAGGCTGTTTCTTCTTAGCCCCACCCCATTGTTCTCACTAATACCTGCTGTGTGCCAAGCCCTGTGTCACGTGGGAACGTCTCTCGGGTACAGGAAGCCCTATTGTTAAAGCCAAGGTTGGCCCAGGTGGAGGCAAGCTGGCATCACTGCGTGTCAGGGTTATTATTTCAGTTGGTGGTTCTGGTCTGAGGAATGAAGACTGCTGCCATGGAACGTTTGTGCTGTGTTAGGCTGCGCTTTCCCTGGTCTGCTTCCCAAGCTAGTTTGTGGGCACTTTTCCCATCCTTTCCTTCCCAGGCACTCCCAACAGTGCTGAGTGATTATATCTTCTTAGCAGTGGTGGCTGGTGATTTGGTTGTGCAAGTGTCTTCTTAGCAGTGATGGCAGGTAATCTCAGTATGCACGGATCCTCTTAGCAGTAATGGCAAGTGATTTATCTGAGTGTGTCCTCTTAGCAGCGAGGGCAGGTGATCTAGCTGTGCATGTGTCCTCTTAGCCATGGGAGGAGGTGATCTCATTGTGCAAGTGTCTTCTTAGCAGTGATGGAAGGTGATCTTATGCATGTTTCCACTTAGCAGTAGTGGCAGGGGATCTGGTCGTGCGCATGTCCTCTCAGCAGTGATGACAGGTGATCTATTAGTGCATGCATCCTCTCAACTGTGACGGCAGGGGATCTAGTTGTTGACTCTCCCCTGCTGGACCTGAGCCTTTGACAGGCAGGGAGTTCCTCTGCCTCTCTTGGTTCTTGGCATAAGGAGGGACCCGATTGGCATTTAGTAGTTTATTGACTCTAAGTAGAATGCATCAGTGACAACCTTAAGGACCCAGTAGAAAACTCAGGACTGATTAGATGTCTTTTCCTTGGTGTGCTACTAGATTGTTCCCTTATCAGATGTGCTTTTATGTTTGGGTGTTAAGGGTTTGGTGACCGTCCTCTCTTTCCCTGCTGGTCTGTGAGTGGGCTCAGTAATCCTGAGAGACCAGTTTTGGGCCAACAGTTCACTGAGCAGAGTGACACATGGGCTTGGGTATGGTTATTATTTGATGGCTGTGCAACAATTGTATTTTTGTTTCTGGCATGATTTACCAGTTGTCCTGGGAGGTTTTGTGAAAGCTTATCCATCTCATCCTGCCATTCTGAGCTGTGTGTCCTGTCAGTGTGGACATGGGGGGTTTGGCTGGGCAAGTCTAGGTTGGAGGATGAATGGCCTGGGGGGCCTGTGGACCCAGGTGTCCTGGACCTTCTGGGCATCCACCTGGGAGATGGGGAAGCTCAGGTCTGGTTTTGCCTCAAATGAGCTGTCTGTAAAAGGAGCAGCTGGGATTAGATCAAGCCTTCTTATCCGGGTCCATGGTAGGCAGTTGGGTGTGGTGGCCCTAGAACATGGGCCCTAGAGTCACACTGCCTAGGCTCAATCTGCTCTACTTTTTGCTCTGTGACTTCTACCTCAGTTTCCTCATTTGGAACATGGACATCATAAAAGAACTTCATGGAGATGTTGTGAGGATTAAAATGGGTAAGTTTAAAATTCTAAAAAGTGTCTGATATATCAGGCAAACTGTTAGTGTTAATCAGAAATAGACTTCAGGAACCCTGAACTGAAATGTGAGGTTGTGTGTGCACAGGGCGTATTGCTCAGGAGAGGGCTCCCTTGGGAGGCAGCAGAGTGCAGTGACTCTGAGGAGTGTCTGCTGCACAGAGAGCGCTCTTCGCTATTCTCATGGGATCAGAGGGACTTCGTATGACTTGCCGAGAGCCCCTGAAACAGCCATGGTGCTTTGGACAAGGCTGGGATTGTTCATACACGTTTTGCCCTTTGTCACATTCATGCTGTGTCACCTGGGCCTGGTCATGTACAGAGTGGGCACTCAGAAATCAGTTATTGAACAAATGTACAAATGCCTATTTATATTTTGATATAAAGAGCAACAGCTACTTTAGCCAGCAGGCCTTGCAGCTGCCTCTGGTGGGGGTGGCGAGGAGGGTGAGAGCCTTGTGGCTTTCCTGCAAAAACGCCTTGGGAAGATAGAATGCGGGGGTAGGGGACATGGCTGTGGAGCCAGCTGGGCTGGGCCCCACCCTGGTGGGAGCTTGTTCCTGCAATGGGAGCTAGGCTGAGAGGTGAGAGCAAGTGCGGCTCCTCATTAAAAATGAATCCTCACTGAAGCTCTCCAGCTGCACAGCCTGGGGTGGAGGGTTGAGGGGCTCCTAGAGGGAGGCAGCCCAGCAGGCTGGTGCAGAGGGAGCATTGGCTCTCTGATGGACTTGCTGGCACCTGGGTTTGAGAACTGGACCTCCCTGTGTGAGGATGTGGCCAGACCTTCCCTGGGTTGTTTGCACAGTGCAGGTCTTGTTTTTGGTCAAAAGTTGGCTGAGTGCATGGATTGCACACGCTTGCCTCTTGGCCTTCTCTCCCTCTTCTGCCTGGGGTAGCCGTTGCTTCAGTCAGTCTGGGCTGGTCTTGTTCTTAGTGTCCTTGTTCCCCCACTGCAGGTTCCTCCCAGTAGGCTGACTTCTGGCTGATCTCTGGCAAAATGGCAGACAGCTATCAGTTTGGTTAGCTTGTCTTCCTTGGTTAGTCTGTCATCCTTCAGCTATTGGCTGCTTCCTGTTGGACAGGATAGGACTGAGGACAGAACCTCCGGTAGGTATGCTGGACTAAAGGATTCCCCAGTAGACCCTGCCCTCTTCCTTGCCTGGGAAGTCTCATTTTCTGGGAAACCTCCTTAGCATAGCTATGGAGAGGATTGTTTGTGGCTGGCCAGGACACTGGATGAGGGGCAGGAGTCACAGCAGAGGGACCCAGAAGGTCAGTGCAGGGATGATCAGCAGGAGACTGGCCATAGGACCTGGCCAGATGCTCCATTGAAACTGGGTCTGCTGATGCAGATGGTCTCACCGTTGCCGCTGGCTGCTTAGGGCCACCAGGTAAATTAGTTTACCTATAAAGCTCTGTCTGTGGTCTTAGTATAAGAGGACCTGGAAGAGCTAGAGGCTTGGGGGCCATGACAGGCCTTTGCTGCAGCTCCTGGAGGTTTCTTGGCCACTCTTGGCAGTGGGAGCACCTCTTAGGATCTCCCCATCCACCCTGTTTGTGAAGGATGCCTGTGTAGACCAGCATGGTAAGCCATGGGGCATGGAGAGAGCTCAAGGCCGTGGAAGATCTTGTCTGGACAATCTAGAATAAATAAAGTTGATTTTTTTTTCACATTTGCTGATGTTCATCCATAGAATATTTTACATAAATTGAATTATATTTTAAAATTAATTTTTAAGTTTAACTTGTTTTGAAATCTTTGTAGATTAGCACATATATAACTTCATTCTTTGTTTTCTTGGTAACAAAAGATGGAGAGGAGAGGTGGGTGTGGGTTGGGGCAAGATTGTCTAATTCTTTATTTTTTTTTTTGAGATGGAGTCTTGCTCTTGTCACCCAGGTCAGAGTGCAGTGGCATGAGCTCAGCTCACTGCAACCTCTGCCTCCTGGGTTCAAGTGATTGTCCTGCCTCAACGTCCCAGGTAGCTGGGATTACAGGCGTGTGCCACTACGCCCAGCTAATTTTCATGTTTTTAGTAGAGACGAGATTTCACCATGTTGGCCAGGCTGATCTCAAACTCCTGACCTCAGGTGATCTGCCTGCCTCAGCCTCCCAAAGTGCTGGGATTATAGGCACGAACCACTGCACCTGGCCTAACTCGTTCTTGTTTAGAGGTCTTTTTACTTTAAAACATTTCAAACCTATGTAACAGTTGCAAGATAGTACTGTGAACTCTTGTATGCTGTTCAGGTAATTTGCCAATTAACACAACTGAGCACACATTTGCACGTGCACTTGCTCTCTCTGTATTTATATGTATATATCCCAGTGTGTGCACACACACTAATTTTTTGCAGAACTGTTTAAAACTAAGTTGCAGACATCATGACCCTTATTTCTAAATCTGATATTTCTAAGATTAAGGCCATTCTCCTATAACCACAGTAGTACAGTTAGCAAGTTTAGTAAGTTTAACATGGGTATTTTTATATTTTATTTAATTTTATAATTTTTTGAGATGGAGTCTCTCCCAGGCTGGAATGCACTGGCACAGTCTCAGGTCACTGCAACCTCCGCCCCCTGGGTTCAAATGATTCTACTTCAGCCTCCCAAGTAGCTGGGATTGCAGGCGTGCACCACCATGCCCAGCTAATTTTTGTGTTTTTAAGAGAGACAGGGTTTCACTTTGTTGGCCAGGCTGGACTTGCTTGACCTCAGGTGATCCACCCGCCATGGCCTCCCAAAGTGCTGTGCTGGGATTACAGGCATGAGCCACCACACCCGGCCAACATGGATATTTTTAAAAGAGTACAGGCCAGTGGTTATAGAATACGTTCCTCACGTAAAGTTTATCGGATTGTTTCCTTGTTGTAAGATTCAGTCAGCTCACTTTTGGGAGGAACAATACTGCAAGACATTAAGTCCTCAGTTTATCCCATCAGGAGGCACCTGCCATCAGCTTGTCCCAGGAATGGTTATGTTCACTTTGACCACTTGGTCAGGTGGTGTCTGTGGGGTTTCTCTGCTGTAAACGTGCTTTTTCCCCTTTGTGATAGGCCAAGGACTCTGGGAGGTAGGTAGCTTTGTCCAGTGATTTTAAGCTTCCATTGATAATTCCTGCCTGAATCAGTTACCATTATGATTGTTGCTAAATGGTGATTTTTGTCTTATTCTTTCTACTTTTATTGGTATTCTATAAAATAGAGCCTTCTCTTGCAAAATTCCTTTTTTTTTTTTTTTTTTTTTAACTGTATGGACTCATGGAGTCTTCTTTTTATTCAGTGCATTATAACCGGTTACTGTCATAGTTCATATTGAGGCTTATATTGTAGTTGACTTGGCAAGCGGAAACCCCTTCACCTGGCCCCTTCAGGATGGGAGCATGTAGCCTTCTGACATGTTCCCGTCAATCTGAACATTCCTTATTAGCAAGCCCATCTTGTACCTTAATTGCCCCAGCCTGGAATAGGGCATTTTTCAATAGAACACTAGTTCCTTTTGGTGGGAGATAGTATTTAGAAACCAAGATTTTGTTGGTAGGTGTGTTTATTGCTAGCTACTAGGTATACTGCAACTCCATCTTTTCAGTCTAGCCAAGAGGTGCGTGCATGCATGCATGTGTCTGTGTGTGTGCATGTGTGTGTGTGCATGTGTCTGTGCTTGTGTAAGTTCGTACTGTTTTTTGTTTTTTGAGACGGAGTTTCGCTCAGTTGCCAGGCTGGAGTGCAGTGGCGTGATTTTGCCTCACTGCAACGTCTGTCTCTCGGGTTCAAGCGATTCTCCTGCTTCAGCCTTCCAAGTAGCTGGGACTACAGGCATGTGCCACCATGCCCACCTAATTTTTATATTTTTAGTAGAGACAGGGTTTCACCATGTTGGCCAGGATGGTCTTGATCTCTTGACCTCATGATCTGCCTACCTCGGGGCCTCCCAAAATGCTGGGATGACAGGAATGAGCCACTGCACCTGGCCCAAACTGTTTATTTAGTTCTGATCCAGCATGACAGGGTCTTGGTTGCTTTCTCTGTTTCATGTTTGTTTCCCCTGTTTTCTACAGTCAGAGCCCTGGCTCCCAACAGCATCAATAGGTTTATAGGTTTACTCATTTGCTTTGCCTTCACTGTACACAGAATAGTTTCAGAAGCTGCATTCATACCACTAGTAATAGCAGACCTACTAAGTAGAGTTTAATTTTTTATTTTGTAGCTCTTTGTGTTTTCAGACTGGTGGTATATACTCAAGAGACTTGGGTTCAAAAGCTACTTGGATTAATTCTCTTTTCTCTTCCATGTGTTTGTTACACAATTAGGTTCAAAACTATGTTGAGGCAGGGCAGGATGGTTTATACCTAAAATTCCAGCACTTTTGGAGGCTGAGATGGGTTGATTGCTTGAGCCCAGAAGTTCAAAACCAGCCTGGGCAACATGGCATCTCTCCAGAAAACTAGCTGGGCATGGTGGTGCATGCCTGTAGTCCCGGCTACTGGCAGGGCGGAGGAGGGTGGTGGGTGTGGGGACTGAAATGGCAGGATCGCTTGAGCTGGGTAGGCAGAGGTTGCAGTGAGCCAAGATCATTCCGCTGCACTCCAGCCTGGGCAACAGAGCAAGACCCGGCCTCCAAAACCACAAAACCCTGTTTTGATTTGAAATCTTGTATATCAAATAATATTGAGAGTGGTATTAACTGTAACCTCAGTTTTATAACAAGCCCCTCTTTCATCATATTAATTGGTAAGGAAGCATCTCAATTTTGAACAAGTTTTATTATTTTCCTAGATAAAATTTTTTTTTTTTTTTGAGATGGAGTCTTGCTGTGTCACCCAGGCTGGAGTGCAGTGGTGCGACCTTAGCTCACTGTGACCTCTGCCTCCCAGGTTCAAGCGATTCTCCTGCCTTAGCCTCCCTAATAGCTGAGACTATAGGTGCAAGCCAGTACACCTGGCCAGTTTTTGTATTTGTAGTGGAGACGGGGTTTCACCATGGTGGCCAGGCTGGTGTTGAACTCCTGACTCCAGGTGATCCACCTCCTCAGCCTCCCAAAGTGCTGGGATTACAGATGTGAGCCAGCATGCCCAGGCAATGATTGGATTTTTTTTTTTATTCAGACAGAGTCTCGCTCTGTCACCAGGCTGGAGTGCAGTGGTGCGATCTCAGCTTACTGCAACCTTCACCTCTCCAGGTTCAAGCAGTTCTCCTACCTCAGCCTCCTGAGTAGCTGAGATTACAGGTGTGTGCCACCACGCCCAGCTAATTTTTGTTTTTTGGGTTTTTTTTTTTATTTTTTTCTATTTTTATTTTTTAGAAAAAGAAAAGGAGAAAGAAACAGCAAAAGAAAGGAAAAAAAAAGAATGAAAGAGAGAAAGAAAGAGGATGAGAAAGAGGGAGAGAGAATGGGATTCTTGTTTTATTGCCCAGGCTAGAATGCAGTCTAAAAATGGGTATTAAAAACCTCTTTTATGCCAATAATTGTGCTTAACAATGGAGACAGGAAGAAATAGGGGATGAAAATGACAAATAAGCAGCCAACCAATATTTTATTTAAACCTGTGAAATGCTATGCAATTGCTGGGGAGTGATTTACTTCCAATTATGTGGTCACTTTTAAAATAGGTATAATGTGATAGTGAGAAAAATGTATGTTTTGTGGATTTGGGGAGGAGAGTTCTGTAAATATTTGTTAAGTCTAGTTATTCCAGGTCTGAGTTCAAGTCCTGGATATCCTTGTTAATTTTCTATCTCGTTGATCTGTGTAATATTGACAGTGTAATGTTAAAGTCTTCCACTATTATTGTGTGGGAGTCTAAGTCTCTTTGTAAGTCATTAAGAACTTGCCCTATGTATCTGGGTGCTCCTGTATTGGGTGCGTATATATTTAGGATCGTTAGCTCTTCTTGTTGCATTGATCCTTTCACCACCATGTAATGTCCCTCTTTGTTTCTTGTGTTCTTTGTCGTTTTAAAGTCTGTTTTATCAGAGATGAAAATTGCAGCTTCTGGTAATGCTAGCTGGCTGTTTTGCCCATTAGTTGATGTAGATTCTTCATTATGATGATGCTCTTTACCTTTTGGTATGTTTTTGGAATGGCTGATACTGGTTGTTCCCATCTATGTGTAGTGCTTCTTTCAGAAGCTCTTGTAAAGCAGGCCCGGTGGTGATGTAATCTCTGAGTACTTGTTTGTTCGCAAAAAATTTTATTTTTCCTTCACTTATGAAGCTTAGTTTGGCCGGATATGAAATTCTAGGTTGAAAATTGTTTTCTTTAAGGATGTTGAATGTTGGCCCCCACTCTCTTCTGGCTTGTAGGGTTTCTGCTGAGAGATCTGCTGTGAGTCTGATAGGCTTCCCTTTGTGGGTAACCCGACCCTTCTCTCTGGCTGCCCTTAGCATTTTCTCCTTCATTTCAACCCTGATGAATCTAACGATTATGTGTCTTGGGGTTGCTCTTCTTGAGGAATATCTTTGTGGTGGTCTCTGTATTTCCTGGACTTGAATATTGGCCTGCCTTGCTAGGTGGGGGAAGTTTTCCTGGATAATATCCTGAAGAGTATTTTCCAGCTTGGATTCGTTCTCTTCGTCACATTCAGGTACACCTATCAAACGTAGATTAGGTCTTTTCACATAGTCTCATATTTCTTGGAGACTTTGTTCATTCCTTTTTACCCTTTTTTCTGTCATCTTGCCTTCTCATTTTATTTCATTGAGTTGATCTTCG